>CM044432.1:5299466-5326409 GCA_024363595.1 Xenopus borealis | reverse complement strand
GTTGTGGAATGCACTGCTGGTTGATGTTGTGATGGCTGATTCTGTTAATGCCTTTAAGAGGGGCTTGGCTGATTATTTAGGCAAGCATAATTTCCAAGGATATTGTGATACTAAACTCTATAGTTAGTATAGATATGGGTATATATAATTTATGTGAATTTATGGAGGGGTGTGTGTGTATGGATGCTGGGTTTTCATTTGGAGGGGTTGAACTTCATGGACTTTGTCTTTTTTCAACCCAATTTAACTATGTAACTATGTTAATAATAATATGCAGAAATGATAACTTTGATAACAGTCCAGTTTGTTTTACAGCTGATGATTAGCTCACTTACTACAATTAATCATTTCTGAGTATTTGTAAATTCATGTTGATACTGTGAATGCATCATACATATGACAATAGCTAAAACTGATTGGAAAAAAAATATTGTTTTTAAACTTTTTTATCTTAAGTAAGTTTTAGTTGAATAGGTATTAATCTTTAATGTCTGACATTGTTAATTGGAGGATTGCGAGCTACCTAATTGTTCTGCATAGGCAAAGCATTTGACTTGCAAATTCAATAATTAAGTTGGAGAATCCTTCATTTAATTTTCAGAGTTACAAATTACAGCTTTACTTATATGAAATGTGATGGCAGAAAAAACATTACTCGAAAGCACTGAATTTGAAATGTAGGCTTTACATAGGATTAGCAATCCTGCCCCTATCCACAAGAAAAATTCAGACAATCAAAATTAAATACAGAAGTAAATTTATGTATTAATTATGTATTATGTATAAATTATGTATTTAATGCCATTATTTTTAAGTTATCTCCCATAACGTAAAAAAAGAAACAGAAAAAAACCCAATAAAATATCAACAGTCTCTCCACAGTATTTTAAAATGGCCAATGGTTGTATGGATGTATTTGCCATTAATAAAGAAACATACCATACTACATCTCTATGGGATAGGCATGTATGTATGCATGTATAACTTAATTGCAAAGTGCTGCTAAGGAGTCGCAGTGCTGTACAGAGCATAGAAGTACAATATATATATATAAGTATAAATGGGGAAGACAAATCACATAATAAATATATACAGAATCATATAAGGAATCAAAACTTAAGTGCTATGTGGTAAGAGACACAGTAGAAAGGAGCTCCCTGCCCCATAGAGCTTACAGTATAAGAGGATGGGAGGCAAACATCCAGGCACAGGTTGGGGATGAAAAAGTGCACAAGGTAAGACATAGTCAGTAGGCACAGGACTAGGCTAATGTTCTAGTGCTCCAATAGGAGTAGGCACAGGACTAGGCTAATGTTCTAGTGCTCCAATAGGTTCTCTCTTCATTTTGTCTTGAAGAGATTGAGAGAGGGTTCCTTAGGAAGGAATTCAGGGATGGAATGCCAGAGGTAACGAGCAGAAAGATAGAAAAGTTTGAGACAAGAGGTGGAAGTGGATGATGTGAAGACAAAGTGGCTCTGAGACAAGTCTGTATATGCTATTTTTTGCTTAACAGACAGCTTAGTTGGAGTTGAACAGGGTCCCTTTTAGGAGAGAGCAGAAGAATCCTGGTAGCAGAGTTTAAGATTGATTGAAGGGGAGCGAGAGATCGGAGTCAGGAAGACCAGTTAGGAGGAGATTGCAATAGCCTAAACAGGATAAGATAAAGGCATGATTTAGTGTTTTGGCTGTTGTTTATGAAAGAAACAGGTTTATCTTGGTTATATTGCAGAGGAAGAAACAACATTGTCAGGAACGCCGCCCGGAGCCTTACCCAGAGCTGCGGGTCCTCTTCTGCCAACGTCGCTCCCAAGATGGCAGCGCACATGGCAGCCACATGGGTAGTGGCACCGGCGTGATGACCTCAGTGTAAAGAGACGGACGTGCATCGCATCACGATGCCCACAAGCGATCTTTGGCAAAATTAGTTTAAATGGATGCCCAGGACACCATTTTGGTGCCTAAGTATAGGTCTCAGTTTCTAAGTGACTCCTGGGTGTTATTTATACTGTCTGTTCCTGATATTGACTCCTGCCTGTCCCTGTTATTGAACCTTCGCTGCCTGCCTATCTCAACTATTGCCTTGACTAGATGTGCTAGCTCCCCAGACCCTGCAGCAAGGGAAGAAGATTCTGAGGGTCACAGTCAGAGGCGGCCACTGTGTAGCTCAGCCTCTTCTGCAGCCTCCTCCTCCTCAATTTGGCCCCTGTCCCACCAGGTTTCCTCCCCCAGTTCCTCTCAACTTTCTTGATCATCCCTTTTGTACTATGTATTGGACTCTCTGGAAGGGCTTGATCCTGACTATCTCCCTTTTTGCTCAGTGCAAGAGGAGGTTATGGATTTCAGTTTACTGTTTTCCCTCTTCTGCTAGCCTGCTCACCACCCAACTGTCTTTGTCTGTCTTTGCTTATGTATGTGTATTCCTTGTGGGTAAACACTTGTGCTGAGAGTATTTAGTTGAGGGGTTTATTTTTTTTTTCTCCTTTCCTTCCCCCAAATATGGAAACCCCCCTTATTATTTTTTTTTAAATTTTATTTAGTTGAGCCCAATATGATGGGCCGTGGGAGAGGGTCTTGGTGGTGGTGGTCTGAAGAAGGGTGGGATCGGGAGGGAAGGCAGAGGAAGAGGCCATGCTACTGGCCATGGGCATCCATCCCCACAACAGCCCAAACCACGTACCATGCCCAGTCTGGGCACTGTAGTGCAGCACCAGCTGCAATCACAGCAACTGCTATCACAGCAGCAGCAGCAACAACAGCAGCAGCAAGTGCCACAGCAGCAGGTGGCTATGGGTAGAGGTGGGGCAACTAGCACACGTAGGACTGTGCCAGATTTTTTTGCCACTGCTTCGCAAACCCATACGCTCGCAGCAGGCAGAGGCAGTGGTAGACTGGCTGACCCAGGCTACCTCATCTGCAGTGGGCACCAGTGAGCGGCAGGAGCTGGCATCACCTTCTAGCTCTGAGCTGGGGGGACACTCCATCCCTCCTATTATTTGATCCTGAGGTGGACTTGGGACAAGACACCCAGGATATTTTTGAGGATCAGGCAGGAATGGGGGCAGCATTCATGCCTGAGGAGGAGGTCATGGCACAACCCACATCAGTAGGGGATTGTGCAGGGTCCTCTAATTGCAGGGCAGTTGGCTGCTGGTGTGGGGACAGACACCAGCATGCTGGATGTGGGAATGAATGCCATATATGAGGCAGGGTCTGGTCTGAGGGAGGAAGATGAAAGGGACAGACCCTGGGAGTTGGCTCAGGAGGATAACAGCAGCAGTTCAGGGGTTGGAACTGTGTGTTGTTGATGATGAGGATGAAGAGCCAGCTCCACCAACCACTGCTGGGGGGGCAAGCAAAAGGGCAGCACTGCATCTCGGTCCAAAGCCTATGGGTGTATGGGTGGGAACCATCCCCAGCCCTCCACAGCAGGCAGAGCAGTGGCCTGCACTTCTGCAGTGTGGAGATTTGTCACGTGCCAGGCAGTGTGCCAGCTCTGTCGGCAGGTTTGAGGTTTGAGGGAGGCAGGCAGGGTCACATATGGGAATGTCGGCTTTAAATTCCCATATGAAATGTCATCACAGGATGACGTGGGAGCAGCACCATAGTGGCAGGGCACTGGGGGGCAGTGGTGCTTCCTGTTTACCTCCTCCCATTCCTCAGAACATTCCTTTAGTCAGAACATTGCTGTTGATTAAAAGTGATTAACATATATTGTGTGCTGATTACTGCAGTGGTGGTTAAGTTCCAATTTTTTGCACAGAGATATTTCATAGACTATTTGTGGACACTCCAGTGCAGTCATTTTTCAGCAACTATTGGTGTTTATATTTACCACGCTTATAATTTTTGTTTTCTTATACTTTCCAATAATACCACCATTTTTTAGGCTTCAGGCCTACCTTTTTATCTAATTATAACTTTAATTCTAATACTGCTATTTCTAATAGTGCCACATGGTTAGCAAATGTAGTCACATTCAAATTAAAATTTAAAAAAAGAATCAATGTATTTGAGTGTAACAGTAGTCAATTCATCGATTTTGGTACTGCTGCGTCGAAATCCGGTGCTACTGCGTCAAAATCTGGCGCCACACGCAAACTCGTCATGCGCACATCATAGATGGGCGTCACCTATATAAATACCCCCTGATCACAACTACTGCCCCCCCCCACTGTCCAGCATCTTACTTACTTCATCATAAACAGCAATCAAATTTGTCTGGCATGACTTATCCTTCATAAAGCCATGCTGATTGCTGCTCATAATGCCATTCACTAGGACAAAATTTTGAATGTGATCCCTTAACAAGCCTTCAAATAATTTGCCCACCACAGATGTCAAACTAACTGGCCTATAATTGCCAGGCTGAGATCGTAATCACTTTTTAAATATTGGGATGACATCAGCTTTCCTCCAATCCATAGGCACCATACCAGATGAAAGTGAATCTGAGAAAATCAGATATAGGGGATGGTCTAAAACTGAACTAAGCTCTCTTAGAACCCGAGGATGTATACCATCAGGCCCTGGCGCCTTGTTTACATGAATTTTTATTAAAGCTTTATGGATCATATCCTGAGTCAGCCACTGACTAGATTGAGCTGAGTCAGTGCATCTATGAAGTGAGCCTGGGAACTCAGACTCTATTGTATACACTGAAGAAAAAACTGATTTAGCACATTTGCCTTTTCTGTATCAGTTACAACCATACTGGTACAATTATTTAATGGAGCAGCACTCTCAACCTGCATCTTTTTACTATTAATACTGTATATTTAAAAATTTTAGGGTTACTTTTTGCCTGCGCCGCAATTCATTCTTCATTTCCTTTCGTTGCCTTCCGGATTGCTGATTTACAACATTTATTACAGTGTTTATATTCATTAAATGCAGCTTCTGTCCCAACAGATTTGTATTTTTTAAATGCCCTTTTCTTCTTTCCTATTATCTTCTTTACATCTGTATTGAGCCACTTCTACATTTACTCCTTAAGAGAATAAATTGAGAACAGTAATGATTTAATATAAATATAAATGACAACCATTTCTGTTCTGTGTTTTTAGCTGAAAACACAATGCCCCAATCAATACTCTGAAGGGCAGCCCTAAAGGCACTAAAATTAGCTTTTCCAAAATTCATGGTTTTTGTTGCCCCAGTATATATTTGTTTTTTGAACCAGACATTAAATGATATAACATTATGGTCACTATTACCCAGTGGTTCAATGACTTGCACAATTTCTATAAGTTCTGGGTCATTTGAGATCACTAGATCCAGAATAGCATTATTTCTGGTAGGCTCCTCAACAACCTGTGCCATAAAATTGTCATGCAACAAGTTTATAAACTTATTCCCATTAATTGATCTGGCAGTACTGTTGCTCCAGTCAATATCTGGGTAATTAAAATCCCCCATTGTCAATACTTTAACCAAACCAGCAGCTGTATACAAAGTATAGCTGCTGATATTAACTGCCCAGTCATGCGACTCATTCAGCCATGTTTCAGCCACACCAATCACATCATATTTTCCCTCCACCACAAGCACCTCCAGCTCTCCCATTTTAGCAGTCAGACTCCTTGCATTTGTAAAAATACGTTTAATACTGGTACCATGTTGAACATATGACATGTGGTCCTCCTTGTCCTTAACAGTACCCCCCAACCAAATCTCCTCCCCATTTTCCCTTCCTTTGCCCACTATCTCATCTAACCTATCTTCCCCTGTACCTATTACCGAACCCTCCCCACCACGCCTAGTTTAAAATCTCCTCCAACTGTCTAGCAATCTTCTCCCCCAAAACAGTGGCACCATCATCATTGAGGTGCAGCCCATCCCTAGCAAAGAGCCTGTAGCCGACTGAGATATCAGCCCAGTTCTCCAAAAACCCAAAACCGTCCTCCCTACACCAATCTCTCAGCCACGCATTAATCTCCCTAAGCTCCCGCTGCCTTCTTAGCATTGCTCGTGGAACAGGTAATATCTCTGAGAAACTTACCTTGGAAGTCCTCACCCTAAACTTTACACCTATTTTTTTAAAATAATTCTTGAGGACTTCACCACCTCCTCTAACTTTGTCATTGGTACCTATGTGTACCAAGACCGCTGGGTCTTCCCCAGCCCCTCCCATTAATCTGTCCACTCGCTCCTCCCCATGTCGAACCCTAGCACCAGGCAGGCAGCAGACTGTTCGGCATGTAGGAGCGTTATGGCAGATTACCCTATCCACCTTTCCAATAATTGAATCCCCTATAACTAGAACCTGCCTTTCATTCCTTGCACTCCCCCCCCACCACCTGTATTAGAGCCACTGTCTCCCAGGGTCCTCTGAGAGTCAGCCTGCTCCATACACACCAGTTCAGAACTTTCCTCCCCAGCATCTTCAGCCAAAACGTCGAATTTGTTGTTTTGGACAAGTTGTGGACCAGCCCCCCTACCCTTCTGCCCCCTACTTCCCCTGACTGTCAGGATAATAAAAGACTGGCATATATTCACAATTTAAGTATTTCTACGTTTTATGTAGGGCTTTGTTTTTAATCTTCTCAGAATATCTTTCTTTATACAAAACTGGCCCAGCCTAGAAGCACTAAATCTGTAAATTTGAGGAATAAAGTGAGGGAGATAATTCATGATTTATAATGGATCATACGCTGAAAAAAGTAAAAAGAAAAACACCATCAGCAATCTTAATCATGTCTTTATGAGACACAGAGTTTGTAAAATAATTTTTTTTATTATTTTAAAGAAAGTGGCAGTAGTTGGAAAATGCTTTTATGATAGATTTGGTACACTAAATTTTACAAAAGCTTTCAACAAATTGCTAAAACATGTTTTGAAATAAAAATATCCTGGGTGAGTATTATATTTTGACAATAAATTGGCTGAAAGGGGATGTGCAGAAAGAATTTGTCTTAAATTTGAACTTGAGATACAAGATCACCACCATGAATCTATGTTGATCATACCTTGAAAGCAATAGCGCTCATCTGCAACAAAAAAGGTAAAGTTGCTGTACCGTGTTAGCCTGTAAAAATGTTATAGTCAAAAGGGCTACCCCATAATAACAAAGAATGCAGGATGCAAAGACCACAAATGGGTGCAATATGCCATTACTTTTGCATTTTGACCTATGCCCTTCTGCCTAAATTAATTGCCACAGGTATCTTTGCTCAATTTTGGAATTGACTGTTGTGGTTGGGCTAATTTTATCTGGAGGAAATTCACTTGCTGGGGTACATGTTTTAATTACCATGTACATTAGAGGCCATTATGGACAGCTAGGAGGGAATTAAAAGCCCCACTTTAGACTAGAGGAACATAATTTACATTTGAAACAGGTCATTGAGTTTGTGGAAAGACCTACTGAGTGATTTTGTTATGGTAGATTCTATAAGACTATTAGAGGGGCCAGGATGATTTCTTGGACAAGCACAATATTCAAGATTATTGTTACATAGTTACATTTTGGTTTGGAAAAAGACAAAACTCCATCATGTTCAACACTTCCAAATGAACTGCAGTTCACATGTATTACCTACTTAAAAATACCAATATGTGCATTTACATATATAAAGTATATATTTTATACTATTATGGAATACAAATTATATTTATCATATCTGTATTCCCTAATGTTGTTTGAAATATCATCAGAGCCACTCTTAAAGACATTAACAAAATCAGCCATCACAACATCATCCGGCAGGGCATTCCACAACCACTCTACCTATGCTATTTCTTGTTCTTAGATCTTTTCTAATGGAGAATAGATCTGCTGCTAATATAATTATTAAATCATGTCACATTCACCAAATATCCAAAATATAATCCTTTATTACCCAAGATTTGGTTAAAATTCTTATTCTCTCTCATCATATCACGTCTAGACTACTGTAAGTCTCTATTAATCTGCTTTCCCAACCAGAGACTGTCACCGCTCCTGTCCTTTATGGATACTGCCACCAGGCTTATTCCCCTAAGCAACCGCTCCTCTTCTGCCAATCACTGCTCTGACACCCATTAAGAATAGAATTCTAACTTATGACCCTGACATGCAAAGCACTTTATAACTCTGTCCCACCCTGCATCTATGAACTTATAATTTACAATTTCTGCCGTAGGCGCTGATCCATATGAGAAATTGTGAACTGTAAACCATAGTGAAGGAGACTTGGAGAAGGATCGGCAAGGAAACATCTGAAAAGGACAAACTAACTTCCCCCCCCCTTATCTGTATATAACCATCTATGAACTTATGTCTAGATACTCATCCAACCAGTTGCTACGTGCCTCTACTGACCTGCTCCTCAACCCTTCTCTTGTTTCGTCCTCATATGCTCACATTCAAAACTTTGCAAGGGTTTCACCCTTCCCCTTGAATTCTCTCCCACAATTTGTATGACTTTCTCCCACCTTTCTCTTAAACCACCCTTACTCTGTTTGTCTACCAAATACAATACCATATGCTACACCTCCCACTTACTTGCTCTTGCCCATTCCCACACCTTTTGTCTTAATCCCTTCTCATTTTAGATTGTAAACCCTTTTGCGCACGGCTTTTCCCAGCTTTGTTTTGGTTACTGGTCACTGTGTATGTAATTCTGTAAGTTCTATGTATGTAATTTTGTTTATTCTTTGTATAAACACATGTATTTTAGAGCGCTTCAAAATTTGTTGATGTTCTAAAAAGACATGTTAGTAATAATAATAATAAATAAAAATACCATCTAATGCACAATGAGTAATCATGTCCCCTCACAGGCATCATTTGTCCAGAGAACTTGAACTGTCTATCCTTGTATTATAAGATTTACAGTAAGTTTAGTAGAGGTATGTGTGTGTGTGTGGATGTATAGATAGACCTGTATAGGTATATGTACAGTATATATGCACTGGGAGGTTGAACTCAATGTTCTTTTCTCTATTCTCAACTCAAATTAATAATGTATGGCTATCTCATAATTCCAATCCTACCTTATGTGCAAATACTGTAAAAATCTTCCCACAAAGATAAGATTGTCTGAAAAAGTCAGTGATCACATTTACTTATTATTCACTTAATTATTTTTGTATGAGTGAATATAAGCAGTTAATTTTTTACTGAGACAGAGAATAACAATCAGATTAAATGGTGTGTATCTTGGCTGTTTCTAATATTGATGCATGAGAGTGGAACAAAAGTATGACTTGTGAATTACAATTGAAAACACAGAAGATTATTTGCAGTGAAAATCAATATGATTTTCTTCCACTCAATTAACTTATGCATAATGTTGCAAAGGAATATTTATGTCTCCATCTCTGCAGTTGACATAAGCTTACCATCCTGGCAATTGAGTCTTCAAATGTTCAATACCAGATTTTCTTAATTTATTTAAAATGGAATGCAAACTTTATGGTGGTTGACTGCTGCATCAATGAAGGCTCAGCAATAGTGAACTAGACGAAAAACAAAAATTGTAACAATTTTTTTCATACAGACAAGGATCTTTGTCTAGAGTATATATCTGACTATTTCTGAGAAGTTTAATCATGGGGTAGTAGCTACTTGCTTTACAACATCATAAAACAAATGTCACCTACTAATTGGTTGGTATGGGGAACCAGAACAAGACTTTGTATCTGAAATTCTCCTGACAGATCTCATCAATGTATTTCTCTACTTGACCCAAATACTACAGCTAAAACCTCTAAACTGTGCAAATATGAGGGGATGGTGTTAGTTGGAGCCATATGAAAATCCACATTTTTTTTTATATTTCTTTATTTTAAATTTTTCTCACACAATAGGGATACACACAATTGTACATTGTCTCCAATACAATTTTACAAAAATTATCTTAGTCTTATATCAGTAAAGAAAAAAAAACTAACCCATATTTACTTCAATTGATATCTCTTATAGACCATTGCTTGCCTTTTATGTTTGATCTCTCATTTTCTTTTCTCTAGTTTCCAGACTATTCTTCCTTATTTATTCTTGCTTCTGATGTTCAATAAATCTATGCCAGGGAGACCATATTTTCCAGTATGTTATACTATTATGATATATAAAGGTTACCTCCTCTAACTGTCTTATTTCTTTCACAGCTCTAATCCATTCATTATAATGAGGTGGATCTTCCAATTTCCACTTCTTCGGGATCAGTGATTTTTCAGTTTGAACTGATTGAAAGGTAAGTGGGTCATCTAACATCTTAAAGCTTTCAGGGTAAACATTCAAGAGGAACAATGCATACTCATCTATCCGAATTCTAATCTTAGTAATTTCATAAATACTTTCCAGAATCAAAGCTACCAAATTGGGTTTCATTATTTTTGATTGAATGGGTAAAAACGTTCGATTCGAACGATTTTATCGATCAAATTTTTACTATTCTATCGTTTGACCAATCAAATTGGGGTAACATCCTTCAAATTCAATATTCGAATTCAAAGGATTTTACTTCCCAGACTATTCCCATCTATTCCCATGGTCGAATTCGAGGGTTTTTAAACCCTCTAATTCAACCCTTAGTAAATCTGCCCCTTAGAGGACTGAGAAACTTTACACTTTAGCATTCAAAGAATGCATCACTTGGCTACATGTTCTTGGGTTCAGTATACTTACTATGATATTCTACTTCTGAGATACAAAGGCATGAGTCTAAAGTGTAAGAAGGTTAATTAAAAGTCTGACAACGAGAAATGGGAAGAAATTTATAATCAACTTATCGAACACTTCTTTTAATTTAATTGAATGTTTAAATGTTAATTACCTCATTAAAGCTGAACACAATCTTGTTGTACTGCAACAAATAAAAGGGAAACACTAGACACTGTAGTCTATCAGTGACGCCTATCATTGTTCTACTTTTAAAGTGATGGTCTCCTTAATTCTTTTCTAGAGCAAAGGATTAAACTTTAGCCTATGGAAATGTTTGTTATACCCCACTGTGGGCATGGCACTTTTTCTTTGCAAGTGATTTCTCCCTAGCTTAACTGAGCCACCCATTTTGCACAACTCGGTTACTATATCAGTTATTATAAAGGAAGAGTACAGCTACTCCTATGGGCTTAATATAAATGGTGGGGCCAATGACACCACTGATCAAAGAAGCTGTTGATACTATAACAAAGTTCTGTGAAGTAAGCACTTGTGTAACTTATGATAAAACTGGAAGGACACAATTTTAGCTTACAGTGCACTTTTTGTTTTCCTTTCTGTCCTGTTATTCTATCTTAGAAGCATCAAATGCTGTCCACTAAGCATATGACATCAAAATATAACCCTCCTTGTGCCATTGTAGTTGTTTAATAATTTCTGACTGCAGTAAAAACATGATTATAATATTTCTATTAGCTTACCTAAGATTGGCACTGTGATAGGTGTTCTAGAATGCTTTTGACCTTTCATGCAGGACATAACTCTTAGGATCTCCTTAATCAACTAAGGTTTTGTAATTAGTGATTAGCGAATTTCAACCGTTTTGCTGAAACAGCAGATTTTGATGCCAACGTCAATTTTCTACGCCAGCATCAATTTTTTCAGTTTTTCAAACACTTTTGCTGGTGATTCACAGATTTATTCACCTGTGGCAAAACAAGGAAATTCGATGCAAATTTTTCCCTGGCAAATAAATTTGCCCATCACTATCTGTAATGTCTGATTGGCCTGAAGAAAAAAGGCTATGCCACTTTGCCAGCTTATCTTTTCTTAATTTACAATACTGATTGCTGAACCTGAAACAACTCCAGCATGAATAATAATAATCTATCAATACTGTTCAGTCAATAAGCTTTACAGTTCTTTCTAAAACCAAGCTGGTCAAGTTTAGAAATGTAAGCTCCAGATTTTACTAAATATTAATCTGGCTACTAAATAATAAAACTGGTTACTTTAGTTTTCAGAGGTATTCTGGTAAAGATGTTGGTTCTCCTTCTGCTCCCATAGTCTTTAAAACTTATCAAAATGTAATGTACGGGTAATAACATTGCCTAAACTGTTAACGTTATGCAAATACATGGGAAGTCTAAAAAACTGAAGTGAAATGTTTGCTCAAAAATTATTGATAGCATATACAGTATGATTCCTAAATAATTTGCATAACTAATAATAAGTTATCTAACTGACAAGGTTAAATTGCCATATGAATTGACCTTCAAAGTATCAATCAAAACTTGAACTATCAATCTGAAAGCTTGAACTTAGTTATTCTGTATTAGCATCCAGAACTCTGTTCTCATGACCTCCTATAGGTTAGCGGTTCTAAAGTCACTATTTAGTTATTTATGTAATTGTTTTCTCAAACAGCTTAGTTTTACAGGGAAAAAACAACACCCAAGCCTCAACCCCAAAACTGCACAATTGTAATATAATAAGAAAAATAAGGATAATGATTGGCTGTTTACACTGTGGAGCCTATTCACTTTTATAGATTCTCACACATTAAGGGGCAGATTTATATCAAATTTGTTAAAGTGTTTTTTCAATCGAAAATTTACCTTTTTTTAATCAAATAGGTCAATTTTCGATAGATTAAAAATCGTTTGAATCATTCTAATGCATCATTCGATTCGAATGATTTTGGCCAAAAAACTTTTATTTTCAAAAATTTCCAAAAAGACTCCTTAAAGGTTTGAGGAGGTCCCCCATAGGCTAAAATAGCGATTCAGCAGGTTTAAGGCAGCAAAGGGTCAAATTAAATTTTTTTAAAGAGACAGTACTTTGATTTTCGAATGGTCAAATTTTTTAATTTCAAATTGAATTTTGGCCTATATGATAGGTGAAGTACCCAAAAATTACTTTGAAATTTTAATTTTTCTAATTCGAATTTTCACTTTGACCATTAGTAAAACTCCCCGTAAGTGGCAGATTTATCAAGTGTCAAATTTCGAAGTGAAAATTCTTCGAAATTCGACCATTGAATTTTAGTAGAACTATAGTAAAAAAAATTTCCATGGAATAAGTCCATTTTAGATCGAATTCGAATCATTCAAAACGTATGATTTAATCGTTCGATTCGAACGATTTACTAAAAAAAACTTACTTCTCAAAATTTGCCAAAAGACAAAAAGTTTATAAAAAGTTTATAGGTCTCCCATAGGCTACAGCAATTCTGAAGATTTAAGGTAGCAATAGGTCAAATTTGTATTTTGTTAAAGAGACAGTACTTTGATTTTCAAATGGTCGATTTTTTCAATTCTAATTGAATTTTTTTTATTCAAATAAAATTTTGGCATATTTGAAAGTCGAAGTACCCAAAAATTACTTCCAAATTTGAATTTTTTTAATTCAAATTTTCACTTCAACCCTTGCTCTGCCCCTAATTGTATAAAAATTATTTGGTAAAGATTTTTCCATCATCATTATCATCGCAAATTCGAATTGTGTCTTAAATTAATCTTAGTCTTAGATTGTTGTAAAAAACAAAATTGTTTTCCATTATGTCACAAGAAATATCATTTAGTAGAATTTTTTTTCCAAACATTAGCTTATAGCAGTATGTGGGCAGTATAGCAATTGAGTTCAATGTGATTCACATCTCAAGAATAAAAGAAATGGAACTGTATAATTTTGATTCAGATTTTTAGAAAATATATGTAATCATGCAAGGAATAGGAAATAAAAATATCTGCTTACAAACTGAGGGTTGACATGCTTAAGACCAAATCAAGATTTTGGGTCAATTTGCTCATCTTACCCATCCCCCAGCTGCTAGACTTATGGGAAGGTCATCTCCCATAGAATCAATTTTAGGAAAATAATTTGGTTTGCTTCTTTAATAATTTCCATCTTCACCTTAATAATAAAACAGTACCTTGGTCTTGATCTTAATTAAGCTATCATGAATCAATGATTTAAATATTTAAGGTATTGAAATGAGAATTCAGCAAAGAAGAGCAGAAAAACCAATACTGTTGAAATAATTTATACTCATAGGCAATGAACAAATCAACTTTTTCTGCTAAGATAATGCCTTTTTATATTATATATTTATATTATGGTTAAGGATAAAGGATAAATATTGCTTCACCAAACAAATAGATATGGAAAATATATTATTAAAGGAAAGTGGTATGAAAAAACTATTATTATTTTAAATTGAAATGATCGAATGCATGTTGAGAAAACTTATTCTACAAGGTCAAGATTATAGGTAAGAACAAAAATCGTTTAAAATTTAATACAACTGTCTTGCCTTCCATCCCCTTTTTTGTAGATAAATTTTGCTATGAAAGAAAAAAATGCATTTTCATTCACAATTTAATTAAAAACCCTGAATCACTCAATCTGATCCCTACAAACATTTCTTTTTCCTCACTCAAATCATATTGTTGTCCAGAGATTACCTGAGGGCAAAATCAGCTGAACTAAAGCTTGTCCAGAGGGGGAAACATCTATTGTCTCAATGGGCCTCCTGATCTGTTTTTCCTAGATTAATGTTTGGGTATGTCACACTTAAAGGGCCCTGCATTTATTACTACATTTTTTTATTAGACCTAAATGTACTGTCTTGCAGGAGGTTGATATTCAAGCAATGAATATTCTGTTGAAAACAAAGAACAACAAACTAAAATGGTTTATGGCTGTATAGACAATAGTTAAATATATGTATGAGATATATTATCTGGAAACACTTTTAGAAAGCTCTGGAATTTGGCAATGCCATTTGTGACAATATGGTATATTAATAAAATATTCTTCGAGTTACATTATTAAATTATTACATATGTACATTTAACCATTACAGATTTGCCTTTTTAATATTAACTAGACAGTGCTTGATGATAACTCAGCTAGCATAAATCCATGTTTTTAGTAAAGCAATACTATTAGACTTTAGTTTAAATTATTTCTTAGTAGTCTTAAGACATAGTATTCTTTTTTCAAGAAAACCCCAAGCATTCTGGAGTATCAATCCCACACCTGTATATGCTGATAAGCAAACACACTGAATTTTTTTTTTATTCTAGCACTGAATGAAACATCTTTCATTCATACATGAATTGTATTATTATATACCGTTTCTTTGTCTTTGCATTTATCTATTGTTAATTGTTCTTTAGATTATAAAAAAACAACTATTTACGTTTAATTTGGAAAACCTGGTAAATGCAGTGGGTGTCTGGTGCTATTGCACAGATTACTGTAAGGAATAAAACCCACACATGCAATAATAATTACAGGGCTTTGAAGACACCAATCAATTAAACTTGATTCCAATATCTCAACGTGACTGCCAGTGATCAATTGCAAGTAGTAATATAACAACATTGTTTACTGTATCTATAAAACGTTTTTAAAACATTTCCCTCCTTTAGCTTCATATAGTAAAGCACTTATCGAAAACAACCACTGCCTTTGACAATATAAATATATATTAATTTTCTATAAGGGTCATGTTTGAAGCTCGCAAGATTATAGAGCACTAAGGGGTGCAAATGTGTGGGATGCATTTGCCAAACCAATGCAGTAGATGCACAGGTTCCTGTACATAAATTTGGAGAGCAAGGACATACTGTATATATTTGTGCACTCACCACCTCAGTTATGTCACATGTGTAGTACATATGCTATATAACCCAAGAAATAATTATATTGATCTGGTGGAGTGTCAGTACACTGATAATTATCAACTGGTGCATTTGTGCTGACCTGCCATAGTAGAATCTCCAGTGATGCAAGTAAAAAACCTGACTGCCAAGGATATATTGTTACCCTACATTATCAAATTGTTCTTTGATCTAAAACATTTTAGGGATCATTTACAAGGTGCACATGTTCTAATATGGGCACAATGGAGTGCACATATTGACTCAACTCATTAAGGTACTTGTACCCAAAAACACATGGTTCCAAATGCTTCCATCCGGCCCCTTCTGATGAATGGTGTTCAGCTTCATCTGTTGATGCTGGGGAACCTTGGTCCTGGAAGTATCTCCATATTTCCTACAATGGGTAATAGGTACAGCATAATGTCACCACTGAATTTAAACCAAATTGCATTTTGAAGAGGAGCTCTGAGCTCTGAAGTGATGCAACTCCCACCCTGAAAGTTGGCTCAAACTAGGACCTTATTTGCATCAAAACATTATTTATGAAGACACAATTGAGATGAAATTATAGGAAACTGTGGTGCATTATAGGCAAAGAACAAGTCTATTTGCATTTGAAAGTGCACTTTGCCCAGTTCACTTGTATTCGTGAAGTACCCTTCTGTGTGTGTTTTAGCAATATGTAACACCATAAGATTAGACATGGCAAACAGAGAAGGGATGTCTGCAACAGTAATAGGAGCATAGGGTATTGTTTTCTACATACAATAAGAAGCATTTGTACTGAGTTTGTTGCATGTCATAGAGCCCTGACTTTTTACTTGGTAGGTTCCATTTATATGTATACAACACAAATGCATTGATGGATACATTTAAAATTAAAAAACAGAAAATCAGATTCTTGTACTTGGACACTTATGTGCTTTTTTTTGTGAATAGTTGTAAATTTTGCACAATTAATCCATAATCATATTGTCTTAAATTATGTTTTTATTGGTAAAATAAGCCTGCACATCAATACAATATTTTCATAAAATATGCATGTATTTTCTTTCCAAACTCTAAACAAATTTCAGAATTTATTGGCACTGGAATTTGATTAGGCATAATTGAGCACATAGTAATTAATACTTAGTTACACAGAGCTTTCATGTTACAGACTATCTAGACTGACAGTTGTAAGTATATCCTAAGGCCAGAGTTAAAAATAGGCAATGCGCTTAAAAGGACACCAAGGCCTGCACTTCCTTGCGAAGTGATCATAGCCTGCTAGCTGACTTCTGTGTGACTTCTGGTTAACAATTTAACAATGCCTTCTGACTTCTGACTTCGGCCTGTTCCTGACCCTGCCCTGTCTGGTTGTAACAATCTGTTACCTCGGATCCTGGTGGATCGCTTGGATCCCAGTAGAGGATGACTGGTCAGAGGAAGACTGATGGTAACTGGCGCTCCTTCACGTCTCTTCTCCGATGCCCCTTTGGGGCCCTGGCTTTCTGCAGCAGAGGTGGTAAAGGAGCAAGTTGTATTACCGGAAGTGAAGTACAGATAAGATCAGGAAAAGGAAAAGTCAAACACAAGCAGGGGTCGGTTCAGGCGGCAGAGGATCAGAAGTCGATAAACAGGCCAAGGAAGTCAAAAACCAGGATACAAAGTCAAACAGGGCTTGAGCAGAAACTGTAGGAACAGAAGCCAGCTTGGGCAATGAGGGAATAATGGGAAGGGTATTTAAAGGACCAGGAACCAATCAGGACGAATTTGAGCCATGATAAACAAATTTGGAACCAAAGAGAAAACAGGAATCCCAGGATTTAAATCATTGCGCCTAACAGTTTTGGCGCAAGCGTCCATATTGAAGCGGGCGTCCAATTTGATGAGCAAGCCTATTTTGAAGTGCAAGTGGCGTGTGCATAGAAGACACCACAATATCTTTCCCCGCCAGACAGCGTAGGAGGAGCAAAATTGACCGGTGGGAAGGGTTACACTGACTATTTTGTACCTCGATTTCTGAAAGTGTTCCTGCTATAGGACTTCTCCACGTGACCAGTCCTGTTCTAAAGTTTGGGGTCTGCCTCACTGTAGTAGGTGTAGGAAAGGCATCTCTTCATCTCAAGGTTCCAGCTAAAAGTGAGTACCCTGACAGTATCACTTTGCCACTATGGAACCTATGGAGGTATCCTCTCCTTTTGAAGTACTAGTCAATCAAATTTCCACTTTAACCCAGGCTGTTACGGATTTGCAAGGGGGCTATCTTCAGATTCAATCGCAGCTGCAGAGTGGTGCCAGTACCCCTGACCCTTCACAGTCTGGTCCATCAACAGTCCCGGTTTCATCTGATTCACCTCCTGGGGCAGCGGCTCACGGACATTTTCTTGAACCTAAAGTTCCGATGCCAGAACGCTTCTTGGGTGATAGAACCCAGCTTCAAGCCTTTATTCATCATTGTAAGCTGATGTTTCTCTCCAACTTCAGACTTATGCTAGTGAACAAACAAAAGTCAGCATTGTCATTTCTCTTCTGGATGGCGAACTGCAGACCTGGGGCCATCGACTGATTGACCAGAATAGTCCTTTGCTCAATGATACCCAAGCCTTTTTCTGGATGATGACCACTGTTTATGAAGATCCACAATGTACTGCCTCAGCAGAAGTGGCTCTCAGGAGGCTCTGGCAAGGACGCCGGCATGCTGAAGAATAAATTGCTGAGTTCCGTAAATATGCAACAGACTCTTTATGGAATGATCAAGCTCTGAGACACCAACTCCATTTTGGTCTCAACGACAAACTTAAAGACGAACTTGCTAGAGTTGGAGTTCCTGAAACTATGGAGGCACTGATAGACGTAACTATTCAGATTGACTGCCATCTCACTGAAAGATGCCTTGAAAGATCTGGTGCTTTTGGTCCTATGTGGATGCTCCCCAAAGCTCCCCTTTCATCATGATCCTCACCAGTTCCAGCAGCTACTAAGGGGGAATCCGAGCCTATGCAGTTGGGGCTGCTCAGATCTGCTCTGTCTCAAGAGGAACGTGACCGTAGAAGGAGACTTAATGTTTGTATTTATTGTGGAGAGAAGGGTCACCTGCTCTGTTCTTGTCCCATCCAACCATCCATTAAGACAGATAAATCAGTATTTCTTATTACAAAAGTTTTGGGAAGTCATTCTTTGTTAACTTTTTCTATTACAGCTCCCAGGAAAACAACTTAAAGGGAAACTGTAATGGGAAAACATGTTTTTTTTTTTTGTTTTTTTTTTAAACGCATCAGTTAACAGTGCTGCTCCAGTAGACTTCTGCACTGAATCCATTTCTCAAAAGAGCAAATAGATTTTTTTATATTCAGTTTTGAAATCTGACATGGGGCTAGCCATTTTGTCAATTTCCCAGCTGCCCCGGTCATTTGACTTGTGCCAGCACTTTAGGAGGGAACTGCTTTCTGGCAGGCTTTTGTTTTTCCTTCTCAATGAAACTGAATAGTACGCAGTGAGACATGAGTTTTACTATTGAGTGCTGTTCTTAGATCTACCAGGCAGCTGTTATCTTGTGTTAGGGAGCTGTTATCTGGTTACCTTCTCATTGTTCTTTTGTTAGGCTGCTGGGCGGGGGAAAGGGAGGGGGTTGATATCACTCCAACTTGCAGTACAGCAGTAAAGAGTGATTGAAGTTTATTAGAGCACAAGTCACATGACTTTGGGCAGCTGTGAAATTGACAATATGTCTAGCCCCATGTCAGATTTCAAAATGAAATATGAAAAAATCTGTTTGCTCTTTTGAGAAATGGATTTCAATGCAGAATTCTTCTGGAACAGCACTATTAACTAATGTATTCTGAAAAAAAAACATTTTTTCCCATGACAGGATCCCTTTAAGGTCCTGATCCTTATTGATCCTGGAGCTTGCAACAACTTTATTTATAAAGACTTTGCATAATTGCATGATATTCCCCTTTTGTCTAAAAAAGAACCTTTTCTAATCAGAACAGCTGACGGATCCCCTATCTTCTCTGGTCCTGTAAGATTTGAGTCAACTTTAAAGTTAATATTGTTTCCACACCTATTTATCCTCTTATTCTGAGATATTCCTGGTTAATGAGTTGTAATCCTTCAGTCAACTTCGCCACCAATGAGATCTGGTTGAAGCTTGGTTCCTGATCCTGACAAATAAGTGCACAGTCTTTGCCTCCACATAGGGTTTATGACCAATTGAATTGTATCTGGGAGCACACATTCCATTTGGTTGGATCTATCCCCTATCTGAGCCTGAATTAAAGGTTCTAAAGAACTATATTGATGAAAATCTTTACAAGAGGTTAATTTGTCTGTCCACATCTCTGGCGGGGGCAGGGATTTTCTTTGTTCAGAAGAAAGACGGTTCTCTTAGACCTTGTATTGATTACCGTGAATTTAACAAGGTGACCATCGAGAACCGCTATCCTCTCCCCCTCATTCCTGTACTCTTTCAAGACTGCGTAAAGCCAGTATTTACACTAAACTGGATCTCAGGGGGGCCTATAATTTGGTCTGTATTTGCAACGGGGAGAGTGGAAGACAGCTTTCAGGTTGTGGCCATTTTTAGTATACCGTAATGCTGTTTGGCTCATGTAATAATTCTGCCACCTTTCAACATCTTGTAAATTACTGTATATCTTTAGTGATTATCTTGATATCTTTCTTGTGGTTTATTTAGACAACATTTTAATTTTCTCTTCCTTACAGGACTAGCATTGTCTACATGTGAAGAAGACGCTTTCTAGACTTTGAGACCATGGAATATACGCTAAGCTTGACAAATGTGAATTTGAAAAGTCTTTCATTGAGTTCTTGACCTTCGTCATTTCTACTGGGGGGACTTGCTATGGATACACAGAAGATCTCAACCATTTTAAACTGGCTTGTTCCAAACAAATAGAATTGGTTTTGCTAATTTTTATCAAACGTTTATTAAAGGTTTCTCACCTATAATTTCTCCCATAACTTGTCTTACCAGCTCCACAAAAAATTTTCTTTGGTCTCCTGAGGCCAAAAAATGGTTTTGAAGAATTAAAAGCTTAAAGCTTGTTTCACTTCTTCACCCATACTTACCCACCCTGATCCTACTCAACCCTACATCTTGGAGATGGCTGTAGGAGCAGTCATCTCTCAAAGACAAATTCCCTCTGGTCAACTTCATCCTGTGGCCTTTTTTTCTAAGAAACTTTCTGTGTCTGAACGGAATTAAGATGTTTGTGACCGCCAACTTCTAGCCATCAAGGCTGTTTTTGAAGAGTGGAGACATTTATTAGAAGGTGCATTACACCCTATTCTAATCTATTCTGATCATAGATTTCTTGAATATTTAAAATCAGCAAAAAGACTTAAACCTCGCCAGGCTCAGTGGGCTTTGTTTTTCTCCCGTTTCAAATTCCACATCAAATTCAGACCTGGTCATAAGAATGGCAAGGCAGACACGCTCTAACATATTTTTTCAGAGTCTCCCACTGAAAGCACTTTGGAAGGATTTTTTCTTGAATCTTCTAATTTTCTGCTCCTTCAAACTGAACTACTGTCAAAGATCAAACATGCCTCACAAGAACCTCTCTTGGAGAAATTGAGTCTTCAATCTCTTTATGGATTTTTGATTCATAAGAAAAAAAATATTTGTTCCACAAACAGTATAACTTGAGGTGCTTAAAGGGGCAGTAACATCAAATTTTTTTTTTTTAATTCCATTCTTTGAGCTATAAAAATTGGAAATACCATAATACATCAATATAAAATACCTAGCTTTTTTTAAAAAAAAAAATAGTAAAACTACCTGTTCACTATTACCATGGATAATGGCGATATGGCGATCCCTGTATGCCCCGTATGCTGTTCCACACAGAACCGGAAGTAAGGAGCCGGAAGTTCAAAACACAGAGTTTCTATGCAGCAGAGAGAGAGAGGTGAGCAGTCTGCAGTCGGCTGCTGGATAGAGACACGGTGCTGTGGGAGGGAGGCTGCCTGGAGATAAAGTCGGAGAGTGGGTAGAGAGACAGGCTTCTGTGAGAGAAAGGCAGCGGCTTCTGCTAGAGAAAGTCTGAGAGTGGAGGGAGAGAGGCTGCTGGAGAGAGAGAGGTGAGCGGTCTGTGGTGGGCTGCTGGAAAGAAATGCTGATGTTGTGGGAGAGAAAGGCTGAGGGTGGGGGAGAGAGGCTGCTGGACAGAATTCTGCACGGACAAAGTCTGCGGGGAGAGAGATAAATTCTGAGGGAGGGAATGGACAATAACGGCTGCAGGGAGAGAGAGAAATTCTGAGGGAAGGTAATGGTGAACAGGTAGTTTTACAATTTAAAAAAAAAAAGAAAAAAGCCAGTTATTTTATATTGATGTATTATGGCATTTCAATTTTTTATAGCTAAAATAATGGAATTTTTAAATAAAATTTTTTGATGTTACTGTCCCTTTAAGTTTGTTCAGGATAATCCCATGGCAGGTCATCTTGGAACCCGCAAAACCATAGATTTAGCCAAATTGTTTTTCTATTGGTCCAACATGATTACAGACTGCATACATACAATCTTGCTTGATTTGTTCCAGATGTAAAGAGTCTCATGTTCGTCCTATGGGTCTATTTAAGCCTCTGCCAATTCCAGACTGCCCATGGGAATCTATTTCTATGGACTTCATTGTAGATTTACCTAGATCTTCAGGCATGAACACTATTTTTGTGGTAGTAGACAGATGGCCCATTTTTCCTCGTCACCCAATCTTCCCTTCGCCGCTACTACGCCTGAGACTTTTTTCGACTGAACGGGCTTCCTTGTTAGATGATTTCTGATAGAGGGTCACAATTTACTTACAAATTGGATCTTACTTTTACCATTGGCCAAATTTTCTTCATTCATTACAGTCTTCCACTTCTCAGTTTCCTTTCTTTTCTAATGTTGGATTTCATCCAAATCTGTTGCATGAATTACCAAGAGAGATTGCTGTTCCTGCCGTCCATGATTGTGTCTCTTTCTTGGCCAGCAGTTTTAAAACTCTTCATCAAGCCATCATGCAAGCTTAGAACAATTTTAAAGTCTTTGCTGACCGTAAAAGAGGTGATGAACCAGGGTTTAAGATTGAAGATTTGGTTCGGCACCAACGTTCCTGGGTCCTTTTCCGATTATTCAGCAAGTGAATCCAGTTACAGTACTTTTAACCTCAAACTACCAAACTCTTTACGGGTACATCTGGTATTTTTCTCTGTACTTTTGAAGCCAGTAGTACCAACGTATTTCATGGTCATTATCTTCTGCCTCCGCAGCCAGTACAGATCCAGGATACAGAAGAATTTGAGGTACAGAAAATTTCGGATTCCAGAATTTGGAGAAATTGTTTGCAGTATGTGGTCAGTTGGAAGGGTTATTCACCAGAAGATAATTCCTGGGAACCTGTAAAGAATATTCATGAACCCAGATTACTGAGACTTTTTCATGAAACTCATCCTGACAAACCTGGTTTCAAGAGCGCCTGGAGTGCGCCCAGGTTCTGGCTGCAGTGGTCGTCCTTAGCATGGGTGTGCTGGAGCCATTCTTTCATTCATGCATCTGTTTCGGCACATGTGCAATGCTCTTAGCAGGACACCAAGGCCTGCACTTCCTTGTGAAGTGATCATAGCCTACTAGTTTGGCTCTGAGCCTTTTACTGTTTGAATTGTCCTTTTTGACCCCTGCCTGATATTTGGAATTCCTGTTGTTACGCTCCTCTGCTGACTTTTGCTTGACTTCTGGTTATCAACTCTACATTGCCCACCTTCTGACTTTGGCCTGTTCCTGAACCTGCCCTACCTGACAATTTAATACTGCGATTTCTGGAAGTGTTCCTGCAATAGCACTTCTATCACTCCTCCACGTCACCAGTCCGGTTCTAAACTTCGGGGTCTGCCTCATTGTAGGAGGAGTAGGAGAGGCATCTCTTCATCTCAAGATTCAAGCTAAAAGTGAGTACCCTGAAAATATTCATTTATGAAGTGTGAGTGTTGGTGAGCTGGACAATTTACATCTCCTTGGCTAGTGTAAAAAAATCCATATAACAAAAACTAGGTTACCTCATGGATACAATCTTACCTGCTAGAAATTGTTGAATTTCATATTATTTATACTGAAGTTAAAATTATTGTCATAGTTATTCCATAAACCCATACTTGGATGGATTCTTATCTTAATACTGTATCACTGTTCAGTAATGGACCTTCAGAAATATATAATAATTCTTGTGAAGACATGATAATCCACTTTTTTTATAGTACATGGAATACAAACATTACAATTAGATAATGATAACACTATTATTGGCTGGATTATACCATTTCATTTTCTAAAGAGGCAACAAAGCACATACTGGTGGAGAATGTTCCTTTTAATAATATTATATACTTTTTGCATAATTAATTTAAGCATTTCACCCATATATTATTCTGTAACTCTAGTTTTTACGACAAATAAACAATTTAATATGAATATACTAATAAAACTGTATATATTTGATGGTCTGGTATTGTAATTTGAAATGTATTCTAATATATTGTCACTTATTACCCCCTAGGAAAGAGTTACTAAAACAGATATCAAAATAACTGCTTAATAGTTTTCAGGCAGATAACTGGATCCTTTTTTTATCATGGCACCAAATTAACAACATCACAAGTGCAAGCTCAATTACTCACTGCTTAAATTATACAAAGTGGGCTAATTAAAAAATATCTGCCTGTTCCTAAGGGCCCACCTAGATCAATTTTTTTAACTATTTATTATCTATAATTATTATTCTATAATAATTATAGAATAATAATAGGAGGGTTTGTGACAGCCAGGAGGGGAAGTAGGGGGCAGAAGGGTAGGGGGGCTGGTCCACAACTTGTCCAAAACAACAAATTCACCATTTTGGCTGAAGATGCTGGGAGGAATGTTCTGAACTGGTGTGTATGGAGCAGGCTGACTCTCAGAGCACCTGGGAGACAGTGGCTCTAATAGGGGTGGTGGGGGGAGTGCAAGGAAGGAAAGGCAGGTTCTAGTTATGGGGATTCAGTTATTAGAAAGGTGGATAGGGTAATCTGCCGTAAAGGCCCCTACATGCCGAACAGTCTGCTGCCTGCCTGGTGCTAGGGTTTGACATGTGGAGGAGCGAGTGGACAGATTATTGGGAGGGGCTGGGGAAGACCCAGCAGTCTTGGTACCAATGACAAAGTTAGAGGAGGTGGTGAAGTCCTCAAGAACGATTTAAAAAAAACTAGGTGTAAAGTTGAGGGCAAGGACTTCCAAGGTAATTTTCTCAGAGATATTACCTGTGCCATGAGCAACGCTAAGAAGGCAGCGGGATCTTAGGGAGATTAATGCGTGGCTAAGAGATTGGTGTAGGGAGGAGGGTTTTGGGTTTTTGGAGAACTGGGCTGATTTCTCAGTCGGCTACAGGCTCTTTGCTAGGGATGGGCTCCACCTCAATGAAGATGGTGTCGTTGTTTTGGGGGAGAAGATGGCTAAACGGTTGGAGGAGATTTTAAACTAGGCTTGTGGGGGAGGGTTCAGTAATAGGTACAGGGGAAGATAGGTTAGATGAGCTAGTGGGCAAAGGAAGGGAAAATGGGGGAGGATATTTGGTTGTGGGTACTGTTAAGGACAAGGACCACATGTCATATGTTCAACATGGTACCAGTATTAAATGTATGTTTACAAATGCAAGGAGTCTGACTGCTAAAATGGGAGATCTGGAGGTGCTGGTGCTGGAGGGAAAATATGATGTGATTCGTGTGGCCGAAACAGGGCTGAATGAGTCGCATGACTGGGCAGTTAATATCAGCAGCTATAATTTGTTTCGGAGGGACAGAGGCAATAGAAAATGAGGCGGGGTATGTATGTATGTTAGGCAGTATTTAAAAGCTTATATAAAGGAGGAGGTTATTTTAGAGAATGAAGGGGCAGAAGTCTTATGAGTAGAATTCTTCACCAATTGTAAAGAGTCCAGCAAATTAATTGTAGGGGTATGCTATAGACCCCCTAATGTAAGTGAAGAGGAGGAGGCTAAGCTACTGACACAAATAGCTGCTGGTTTGGGAAAAGTATTGATAATGGGGGATTTTAATTACCTAGATATTGACTGGAGCAACAGTACTGCCAGATCAATTAATGGGAATAAGTTTATTAACTTGTTGCATGACAATTTTATGGCACAGGTTGTTGAGGAGCCTACCAGAAAAAATGCTATTCTGGATCTAGTGATCTCAAATGACCCAGAACTTATAGCAAATGTGCAAGTCATTGAACCCCTGGTTCAAAAAACAAATATATACTGGGGCAACAAAAACCATGAATTTTGGAAAAGCTAATTTTAGTTCCTTTAGGGCTGCCCTTCAGAGTATTGATTGGGGCATTATGTTTTCAGCTAAAACCAAAGAACAGAAATGGTTGTCATTTAAAATGATATTAAATCATTACTGTTCTCAATTTATTCCCTTAAGGAGTAAATGTAGAAGCTCTAAGAATCAGCCTATGTGGCTTAATACAGATGTAAAGAAGATAATAGGAAAGAAGGAAAAGGCATTCAAAAACTACAAATCTGTTGGGACAGAAGCTGCCTTTAATGAATATAAACACTGTAATAAATGTTGTAAATCAGCAATCCGGAAGGCAACGAAAGGAAATGAAGAATGAATTGCGGCGCAGGCAAAAAGTAACCCTAAAATTTTTAAATATACAGTATTAATAGTAAAAAGATGCAGGTTGAGAGTGTTGCTCCATTAAATAATGGTACCAGTATGGTTGTAACTGATACAGAGAAGGCAAATGTGCTAAATCAGTTTTTTTCTTCAGTGTATACAATAGAGTCTAAGTTCCCAGGCTCGCTTCATAGATGCACTGACTCAGCTCAATCTAGTCAGTGGCTGACTCAGGATATGATTCATAAAGCTTTAATAAAAATTAATGTAAACAAGGCGCCAGGGCTTGATGGTATACATCCACGGGTTCTAAGAGAGCTTAGTTCAGTTTTAGACCATCCCCTATTTCTAATTTTCTCAGATTCCCTTTCATCTGTTATGGTGCCTATGGATTGGAGGAAAGCTGATGTCATTCCAATATTTAAAAAGGGAGTACGATCTCAGCCTTGCAATTATAGGCCAGTAAGTTTGACATCTGTGGTGGGCAAATTATTTGAAGGCTTGTTAAGGGAAAATTTTGTCCTAGTGAATTGCATTATGAGCAGCAATCAGCATGGCTTTATGAAGGATAGGTCATGCCAGACAAATTTGATTGCTTTTTATGATGAGGTAAGTAAGATGCTGGACAGTGGGGGGCAGTAGATGTGATCTATTTGGATTTTGCCAAAGCGTTTGATACCGCGCCTCACAAATGAATGCTTTCTAAACTAAGGTCTGTTGGTCTTAATGAAGTCGTTTGCACATGGATAGGAAACT
>CM044432.1:5281295-5296157 GCA_024363595.1 Xenopus borealis | reverse complement strand
AAAAAAAAATTCCCATGACAGGATCCCTTTAATATCATATCATACTTAAATCACAAATCCCCATTGCAAAATTAAATATACTCTCAATTGCAGTGCTAAAATTGTCCAAACATTTACTTAAAACTTTAATATTGAGTTTTTGCAAACCACACCATTTTAGTGATAAGATTAAGATAACTTGCCAGACACATCCATTTAATGTCCAGTGCAGAATGCCTTCCATTCATATCCATGCCACTCTGAAACTCTTCCAACTTTGAGCAGTGAAGTGGTATTTTTCAAGTCAACGAGTCTATCTGTCTAGGCTGACAGTTTTATGTACTTCTGTGCAAATAAGATCTTGTGAAATAAATTGCTTGGAACCCTTTTACTGTTCTTGTATGGTATTACTTTTCATCAATTTTTACGATAGGAATAAATTATACAACCATTGCAATCTATATAGACCCTTCTAGAGGGCAGTGATAGAATATTTAGGGTGGGGGAAAGAATACACCAGCAGAACAATAATGGAGACCATTTAAACTTACAATAATATATAGGCAAAGTTTTTTATTGATAGAGAAGATACTAAGGTCACACATTTTCTTATAATGACGTGAATTTTTACATGAATTATTAAATACAGAAACATGAATCTGTTATCAAGAATAAATACAGCTATTTAGAACTTTTTTAGAACTTTTAGGAAGATAGGTCAAGCTCTTAGAAAAAGAAATAAAATCTGTAGGTTCTGAAAGTAGTTGCAGAGCAACAATTTTTTTAGTGGATAATACAGTATACTACAGTAAAATAGCTAGAGAAAAATCTTGTTTATTGTAATTTTCTTGTCTTGCTATTCATGTTTATCATAATGTTGTGAAAGCAAACAAAACACTCAAATATTAAAAAAAATACACAAATGTATTGTCAATAACACATATTAGGCAGGAAAGTATGGACAGTATTAATCAAATCAGGTAGTCATGATTTGCGGCACAACATATGGTTAAAAAAAAACACTGCATCAACTGTTAAATGAGTTGCTCAGCCAGCACACAAACAAGGAGTCAGAAACAGTATTGTAATGATTTATTTGTTGATCTACCTGATGTCCCAAGGCTTTGACAAATCAGCACAAGATTTACTTCTTGCTCCCTAGACATGATAGATGCTTAGAAGTGAACAGTGAAATTAGGCTTCTTTATAGTGAATTTACATACCTATATGTAGACATTGCAGTTATTACCAGGAGTAGTACTTTCATGAGTATAGGGTGATGTCTCCAGGGGTGGGCTAGCAGAGTATTAGGCTCTAACAGTCCCTCTGTTGCCATTTTATAAAAAGGGTAGTAACACATTTGCTCTAGTTGGTGAATCCTCTGAATGTTCACTAACTTTTACCCTTAGTAACTTAAGCCCAGCTCTTACTCCTTAATGCCATTCTGCTTAAGAGATGGGATAACCAGTAGCTCAATCTCAAGTGAGTCTGCAGCTTTCTTTAGAAAGCTTCACACAGACACCATGCTTCTCGTGCTTCAAGAAGATAAAATGTTATTAAAGGAACAGTTCAGGGTAAAAATAAAAACTGGGTAAATAGATAAGCTGTGCAAAATATAAAATGTTTCTAATATAGTTAATATAGAAAGGCAAGAAGTAGTGTTTTGTTCGACTTAGTCACTCCAGTCTTTATACATTACATTTTTGCCTAATTAACTATATTGAAAACATGTTTTATTTTGCACAGACTATCTATTTGCCCAGTTTTTACTTTTATACTGAACAGTTCCTTTAACACTTCTGCATTAGCAGACAAAGATCATGTTACATGCCACTGTGTCAGTATCACATGACTATGGGATCTGTATGAGATCACACACATTAATACATATCTTAACACTCCTAAATATGAACTACATATAGGAATGTGTCTCCATGCTAACTAGTTCTGTTTCAAGAGATCCCTACTTTTTTCAGTTCAGTTTCTTTGTAAAGTCTTCACAGTTCATCAAGTTCCCCAAAACACCCAGCAAAGAGGATAAATACACTTACCCCTCCTTTATATACAAGCAGCTGGAGCCTAACATACTAGGCAACTGGAAGTTCCCATCTCCGAAGGCCATGCCAAGTATGGAGATAAAACACCTTCTTTCACATATGCCTCTAACATATACAGTCCAATAGATAGTGTAACACAAAATAGAAAGGTAAGAGGCTTTAGGATAATGAAGTGCTTGCCTTTTCTTGCAACTCTATTTATTCTTGAATTCGATATAGTAATATATTTATATAACCATCAAGCAGCACCATGTGAACCTAGAAAAAAAGGTAGACAAATGTTTTTATCTCAGTGTTATGTTTTTAATTGAGATTTCACATGGATCACTTTATAACAATAACAAGAGGAAAAAAGTATCTATTTCAAAGAGAAGGAGATCCAACAATGGCGAAGCTGTCATTTTTAGGCACATTGTTTCCCACGTACCACTTCAAATGTGACAACAAAGTGACTCCTGCAGTATCACTCTTTCTGCATTCCAGTAGGCTTTACTCGCGATTTGAGTTCAGATATTTCCTCAATTCAATCATTGATGTCTGTATCAAAGAGTAGATGGAAGGATCTGAGTTTTTCTGTGATGTCAAATAAACAAATGACAGGCAGACTAAAAAATACAGGAATCACTTTGAAACCCTGAATTATAGGATAGAAATATACTGCCCATCTTGAAATGCGCCCACTATGAACTGTCTCTGTGTACTGTGAAAATACTTGCTGTACTTGAATGATTCTGTACCTCTAAAGCAACAGAAAGTCCCATGTAATATCTCAATAACAGAAAATAGTTCAAAATACTTCTTCCTTCTTGAACCATTATTTTCTCTTCCTCATAAGTTTTAGATTTTGAACAAATCATTGGAATTCATGACATTACAATCAATTCAACAAATGTTTCAAGCTGATTTGAAGTCTAATTATCAAGGCTAATTCACTATTCCACTTGCAGCTGATTCCCTTATTGCTAGCTGTAGCAGAATTGCATGACTGATTGCTATTAGATAGAATATATCTATCTATTATATCTTATAGAATATAAGATCGTTTTTCAGAGATATTGCTTAATCAGTGGCCTCTGGGAGAATACTGAATAAACAAAGAGTAGAACGTATAGGGTTAAAGAGAACCCTATAGAGTTATATCCAATCATAAAAGTAGAGTGGAAAATACTCCTAACCATTGCGCTTAACGCATTTCATAGCCCTCTTGCCACTTTCGCAAAAGCTTAATGGTTACACCCAGAAAACCCTTATAAATCACTGTAAACTGCCCATAAAATCACTAACCCTCACATAACTGAAACCTCCTCAAGAAGGAGTCCGAAGCATTAGAGAACACACAACTTTAAAGACGCATGGATCTAAATCTGGATTAGTATCTTAATCTAACTCTGATCGGAAAAAATACATGATTTTTGTAACGTTTTGTACCCCCAGTCGTGTTTTCCCCCAAAATTTCCCCCTACCTCTGTCCCTATGGGTATAAAGACTCTGAGGGTCATTTATTAAGTTCATGCAGAACTTATTTATTTGCGATAGTTGTATTGCCAATATTTTTTCCTGAATGCTAAAATATTGCATTGCTTTATTTCCATTTTTTTTAATTATCATTGTGAACACATTTTCACAAATGGCTCACAAATGAGATGGGTGTTTGTGTGTGGCCACGGTACAAGGCTGTTGTATGCAAAAATAGCATTGACAGCAATTTACAATTTGCAAAACTGTTTTGCGAATATTTTCTCTGCCACCAAAGTGATGTAAGAAGTGTAAGAGCGTGCATAAATATTCGCAATTTGTTATTTTTGCCATATTTAAAAAGCTGTTATGGACATTACCAGTGCAAGCAAAAATTGCAATTCTGTTGACACATACAGGGGGTTATTTATCAAAATCTGAATCTGAAAGTCAGACCAAACTATAATTAATTATTTAACCTTATTTATTATTTAAAAAGCATGATTTAATTCGGGGAAAAACTCAATTAAATTGATTAAAAAACCCCAATTGTACTATTGTTTCTTTGTTTTTTTTTTTGTTTCTCAAATCGTATGATTTTTTCGGGTTTTTTACCAAAAAGCTGTAAATAGTCAGATTTTCAAGCTAAATCACAGCCACATACACTTCCAAATAGGATAGGCAGCACTCCCATTGACTTTTATACAACAGTGGCAGGTCTGAGATGGCTGATTTTCAGATTTTGACTTTTTTGTAGCCTCAGGGTATAACAAATTTAGAAAAATTCTGTATTTTTTCCACAAAAAATTTGGATTTTATAGTAAAAAAAACTTTAATACTATTTTTCGAGTTTATAACATCCAGACTTTATTAAATAACCGACTAAACATACCACTGTTATCCAGCTTTATAAATACGCAAAGTTTATAACGAGTCCCCCTGTACTTCTTGTAATATCTTCTCTGCACCTTAGCCAGTTTTAATGTGTATTTAACAGTCATTTAGGGCAAAAATAGATTTTGTGTGCGTAAATGGCTCTTATATTTGTTTTATTATAATAAATATTACATGTTACGCAGGTATAAATAAAGTAGTTAGAAAAACTAGATTAATCCATCATCACATTATTCCTACTTATATGAATCATAACCATTTTATCAATTACTGTTCTGACTCAGTAATTCACAATACAAGGCTGTAATGTCTCTCTATTTAATATAGTGCTCTTATTTTCATAGAAGCCGGCAGAAGAATCCAGGCAGTACTATGGTATACAATGGAGCAGCTCACTATTCAGTTCTTGACAGTCTTCGTTTTGCTTCACTGAGAAAGAGGTTTTTTTGCTGCCAAGTTCTAAAGTAATTTTGAATCTGTCAAAATGTCAGTCATTATATATATTTTGAGATATTGAAGGGCCTTTAATAAGTTTCTCTCCTTTATCCCAGAAAGTAAAATTGACCTTACTGGCTGTATTTTACAAAACACGGGGAGAAAAAAAAATATGTTGCTAATTGTTCAATGGAGAATAAAATATATTCCATGGTTTCTATATACATTCATCATAAACTTCCAACAATAAATAAATGTGTGCAATGACTACACCATTCTGAGCTCTGTTTTTAGAATATTTCATTTTGGAGCAACTCAAATTAATACGAACCAGTGTAATTTGTATGTAGGTATGTGCTACAAATCATGCAATGTATTCAGTGTTTACTGCTCATAATATAGGGTGTAATTGTTAGTCAGCTCTATGACAAATAAAGAACTAGAATGTGCTTTTTAGGAAAAAATGGCAACTTTCTTGGGAGTAAATTTTAAAGCTTATGACTTGGTTTAAAGGGGACAAATAGCTTGCTTAACAGTGTTTCTCTACCCAATTGAAGTTAGATAAAATTCCCATTTTTCACTTCAGCATTAAAGCAGGATCAGTGCCGCTGCTCAGCAACCAGATACATTTTTAAAGCAAGAATATCTTCCAGTGAGAGTCTTGCCTGTTCTGTCTTTACATTCCCACACAATCTTTCTAGTGGTATTCAGACATTTCTTTTGTAGCTGTGAATGGGATATTGTCAGGGGCCTATCGGCTCCCAGCGGGACCAAGGAAAAGCTTTAGGGTCCAAGTTCAAGGTACAGAAAAGGGTATGGGCAAATGCATGGTCAAAGTCCAAGCAATGGTTCAAATAAGCAGACAAAATAGGTTCAAGGTCAAGTTCAGGCAAGAGTTCAAATCCAGAAATTAGTAGAAGTTTAAACAAAACACCCAGGAAAAATTAGCTAACAGATCCTATACTTGGGTGGCCAGTTGGCATTCTGGGCACCTTTAAATTTCAAATTTGGCTCCAAAACGGGTGCTGTGATGTCACTGCGCAGCGCATCCGTCCTAGTACAGTGATGTCATGGAGCCGACACTGCTACCCACGTGGCAGCCTTGGGCGCCACCAGTTTCGGAGTGACGCCGGAGTTGGTACATGCGCCATCCAGAGCTCCTGGTAAAGCTCCAGACAGCATTCATAACAGCACCCCCCTCCCCACAGAGGGCCACAGGTCTTGCTTTTTGGGGAAACTTGATTTGGAATTCTCCCACAAAGCAGGGATCATGAACATCAGAGAGTTTCTCCCAGGAACATTCTTCAGGACCAAAGCCCTTTCACTTGATAAGATACTGGAGAGATCCCCTGGAGAGATTCTCATGGATGTACTCTTTCATTTCAGTAGTCTCTGCTGGAGACAAGGGGTAAGTTTGACCATGGGCAGTCGTACTGCCGATGAGGAGGGAGGAACTCTGCTGACTTTTTGAAGAAGACATCGGAGAAGTCTTTATAAGCAAGCAGCAATGACTGAAGTTCCATAGAAGAGATGGTTACCCTGTGGAGGGGAGTAGCCAGCAAACAGCGGGAGATTTGAACGTAGGACCAATCAATGTAGGGATTGTGGAGTTGCAACCAGGGTAACCCTAATACTACAGGAGAGGAGGGACAGGAAATAATCAGGATTCAGGAAGGACAGTCTCTCAGAGTGTAAAGTCCCAATTTTCAAGGGTAACTCTCTGTTTGGGAGATCAATTCAGAAGCTAATGGCCTGTTGTCAATTGCGAATGCCCATAGAGAAAAGGGCATATGAAACAGGGGAACACAATTGCCGGCAGTCCCAGAGTCAAGACTTGAATAGTCTTATTGGGCAGCCGGATCTATAGAGGGAGAAGAAACTGGCGATGGTTTGCTTGGAGTTTAGGGGTAATGGAGACGAGGATCTTTAGGCTTCAGGGGGCAAGAGTTGGAAAAATGAGCTTGACCGCCACAGTAGAGACATAAACCTGCAGAGCATCTCAAAAGTTTCTCCTGTTCAGTAAGACAAGCCTTTCCGAGTTGCATAGGTTATTCCATTGGAGAAACTGACGGCTGCTGGGCAGCAAGGTTTTTTGAAAGCGGGGTGCCAGTGTAGGTAGAAAATTCTTGCTGCTCTCCTGCTCTCTGAGGTGATTTTCCACTTTAATGGTGAGAGCAATCAAATCTTCCAGCGATTCATGGAGTTCTCTGGAGACTAGATCATCATTAAGTCGAATTGATAGACCCTGGTAGGATACATCCTTGTATGCCTCATCATTCCAATTAGTCTCTGCCATTAAAGTTCTAAAGTCAATAGCATACTCACTGGCACTGAGACTTCCCTGATGGATCTGCAGGAGCCAGGATGAGGCGTTAGCGACCCGACCTGGGGCATTGAACCAGAACGCCTGAAGAAAAGCCTTAACATCGCAAATCAATGGAGAATTGGCCCATTCAAGCAGTTTACCCTCCAAATGAGACATCACATAGCCCACTTTTGCCCGCTCAGACATGTAGTGTGAGGGTTGGAATTCAAATTGAATAAGACATTGGGTAACAAAGCCTCTGCTTGAGGGTTTCCACTGTAGCGAAGTGGAGGAGGTTTCACATGCTGAAGATGCTGCTGCAGGAGAAGCAATGGCCATAGGAGGGTTGCCAGTGACAAGAGAGACAGGAGGCTTACGGGAGAGTATGAAGTACTTGCTCAATGCAAAACTGTTGATCCTCATAATCCTCCATGCAGGACGCCAATACCCAGAGCACTTGTCTGACAGCGGGAGTAGCTTCCTCAGTGGGGTCCATGGCCCAAGTATAATGTCAGGGGCCTATCGGCTCCCAGAGGGGGAGTCAGGACCAAGGAGGAAGCTTTAGGGTCCAAGTTCAAGGTACAGATAAGTGTAAGGGCAAAGTCATGGTCAAAGTCCAGGCAATGGTTCAAATAGGCATGCAGAATAGGTTCAAGGTCAAGTTCAGGCAAGAATTAAAATCCAGGAATCAATAGAAGTTTAAACAAAACACCCAGGAACAATTAGCTAACAGATCCTATACTTGGGTGCCGAGTTGGCATCCTGGGGGCCTTTTAATTACAAATTTGGTGTCAAAACGGGCGCAGTGATGTCACTTCGCCTGCGCTGATACCCATGTGGTGGCCCTGAGCTCCGCCATTTTGGGAGCGACATCGGAGCAGGTACACGCTGCCTGGAGCTCCTGGTAAGGCTCCGGGTGGCGTTCGTGACAGATGTATAGCACTACATTCGCCATTCTAAAGTTTGATTGCAGTTTTAATATTGGAAAGCAAAACATGTCTACTAATTTCATTATTTTAGATAACAGAAGAAGACCAAGTAGTGTTGGTAAGGGCCCTTACACACGGGCGTTTTTACCTGCGCTCCCCTGCGTTCCATTTTGCTGCGTTCAGCCGCAGGGGAGTGCAGGTATAGATGCACTCAATTATTTTCAATGGGGCTGTACTCACACGAACGCATGTAGGAGCCAAACGCAGGAAAAATGCAGCATGTTGCATCTGAACCTGCGTTCGGCGCTTACACGCGTCTGGTGGGTACAACCTAATTGAAAAGAATGAGGTGTGTCTAGACCTGCGCTCCCCTGCGGCTGAACGCTGCGTTGGTCCAAAACGCCCGTGTGTAAGGGCCCTAAGGCTGATTTTACTAATACAATCTACAATTGTGTAGGGAACATATTGTGTAAACAGTTTCACTAACGGGCTCACTAGTTCATAGAGGGAGATTGGCTGCTCTTCCTGCTGCTCTTCCTGGGTCAAATTATGACAATTAGGGGCAGATTTACTAATGAAAGAATTTTGAAGTTAAAAAACTCGAAATTCGACCATTGTATTTTTTTAAAGGCCAAATTCGAATCAAATTGTAATCGTTCTAAAGCATTGTTCGATTCGAACGATTTTCTGCAAAATCCTTCGATTTCCTAGGACAGGTTCTAAGAGGTCCCCCAGAGGCTAAAATGGCAATTTGGCAGGTTGAAGGTGGCAAACTTTTGAATTTGACTTTGTCGTGGTGAAATTTTTCAGGACAGATTTTTGCAGCAGGGGAATTTTGCCCGAATCCATGGCTTCCAAAAAAATTTGCACATCACAAATAATAAGTCAGTGGCAGATGGTCCCTTTTTACCTTCATGGTTCTCAAAAGTTTTGGTCTGTTTGCATTGTTTTCGTTCAATATTCTGAATTATGAGTTTTCTGGGCGACAACTTGGAAAAGCCAAGTTTTCACAGCATCAATTTGAAAAAGTTGCACAATTTAAATGGATGCTGAATTTTTCTGTAATGTTTTTTCGCACCAGTTTTCTTTTCAAAGAATATTATTGATAAATAAAGAGGATTCAAGTTTGGGAATTTGGTCAATTGTTTTTTAATAAAGTGTGAAAACTGTGAGTTTTTGTAAATACCCCCATTTAAATTGGCTGCATGCTTTGATGTATTCTCTTGTCCACTGTACTGTATATAACTGTAGAATGTTTACACTTTATACATGCAAGGTATCGATTATTATTAATAAATACTGGTATGGAATCTGTTATCCAGAAACCCATTATCCTGAAAGCTCGAAATTACAGGAAGGCAATCTCCCATATTCTTCATTTAATTAGTTAATTGAAGTTTTTTGTTATATGATCTATTTTTTCTCAGTTAAAAAAAGACATTAGCTTGCACTTGATCACAAGTAAGATATAATTAATTTTTATTGGACACAAAAAAATTGTGTTGGGTTTAATTAATGTTATGTTATGTATGAATGATTTTTTGGTAGACGAGATATGGAGATTCAAATTACAGAATAACCCCATACTGAATAACAGGTCCCATGCATGTATTAAATTACAATGAAGTTTAGGGGGATCACAGCAGGGGGGGGTGCATAAGTGCAGGCTACTCCAGAGTGAAGGAAAAACACAGTCCGTTAATTTTTCAACTCAACTTTTTTTCAGCAGCAGAGCAATAACAACAGAAAACAGCTTGTGTTCAGCAGTTTTTTCATTTAGTACACCTGGAGACTAAACAGGCTGGTCTCCTGGGGAACATCACAGCCGGAAAATCTCTCTTATTATCAGACCCAAAATTCTGGTCTCAATCCATTTAGCAGGTACACCACCAGGCCACTTCCAGGTGTGGCTCCTATTCTCTCTCACCTCCACACCTGCTACTCGCCTCCTTAAACATCCTTGGATGAGCAGCCCACCTCTGGCTGGTTAACCCCCTGGGATTACTTTAAAACCCAAATACTGGGGATAAATATCTGCCATCTACAATATATCCCCTTCAGCTTGTACATACATATTTTATAGTACTTGTACTATACCTGTAGCTGTATGCTCAAACTTTCTTAGGAGCATTACATTGTGACCAACTGTCAGGAGGTAACAATGAGCATCTATTTGCTGTGAAACGAGTATTGCATACTTCTAAAAGGATCTTCCTTTGTTCTTTAATTTCAGCTATGTTTAAAATGTTTAAAATTTTCAGTGTCTGTTATTAATGAATGTAACAAAAGGTAGAACCAAGTAATATGTCCACCAAATGAACCAATGAAGCCAAACGAGCCAGTAAAGCCCTCTCTCTCTCTGTATATGGAGAATAAAACCCTAAAACAAATGAAACATTGAAACAAAATGGAATAATTCACTTTATGCTATTTTGTGCTGATGCTGTAATGTTTTCTGCACAATTTGAATAAAGACATGAAAGTACACCTATTTTATCAAACAAATTCCAAGCCACAAGGAATATTTCTGCAATCAAAAAGACATATTAGTTATCCATCAACATCAACCTGTTATTAACATTAATCACACACATGGTGAAGCAATTGACAGTTCATCCATAAATGTGAATAAGCATCAAGCCATCAGCAACACTGAACGCTTTACATGAAATATGTACTTACGGTATAATTTGGAAGCTTTTAAATTCTATAAATATGACAGCAAATGGAAACATAAACGAAGAAACAAAATAAATTGCAACGGTTCAATGCCGACACAGTATGAGGAATTATTGATTCAATTACGAAATTAGAATTATTCTGTTAAAACACCTAAGGACTTACAATCATTTGGCCTGGAACTGGGTCCTAATATGGGTGCAGAACTGGGGCCATCAAATTTTCAGCCACTAAAATGTATATCTTAAGTAAAGCCATGCACATGCCATCCACACACTTGGCACTATATTTCATCCATCATCATGTTGTATTTGTCTGTATTTGTCTATATGTTATATATAACACATACTTTTACTTTTCAGACCGACATAAAAGTTATTTATCTATAAATCAAACTGCTGCCTAACAAGTAAAGTTTTGAATTTCATCACCTGGTTGGATATAAATGTTCAAGTAGAAAACAGTGATGTAAGAAATCACTTTAATATCCACTTTCTTTGCATCATCTTTTCCCTACCAGCATGGAACATTGGGTTTTGCCCTAGATATGCTTTGGAAATAAGTATTTGCAATCTCTGCAGATAAAGACTATTTCTGAAGAATACAAAATCTACTACAACTAAACATCAGATGCCCACCATAGAACAGTATTTAGCCTGTCACCTATTGATTTGAAAGCAATGCATACACAAAAGAAAAATTATACCTGAAGCCCACACAAGGTATCTGTACAAAATAATAATTTCTCCACATATATGTTATGTGTATGATGTGTATATTTTTTTCTTTTTTATGACAAATATATAGATTTTAGTTGGTTTAATTTAGGTTTGGGATATGGAACTTGATAGTTATATTTTAAATACAAAGGGGCTGATTTACTAAGGGTCAAAGTGGGTCAAAGTGAATATTCGAATTCAAAAAGTTTGATTTTCAAAATCATTTTTTTGGATAATTCAACCATCGAATAGGCTTGACCATTCAACTATTCAACCATTCAATTCAAACGATCGAATGGTAAAATCGAAGTACTGTCTCTTTAAAAAAACTTTGATTTCTTTTCTTCGCCAAATGAAACTTGCCGAAGTGCTATGTTAGCCTATGGGAACCTTCTAGAACATTTTTTTAATCAAAGTAAAATCGTTCAATCGTATGCAAAAATCGTTCGAATCAAATGATTTTAGTGTACAATCGAACGATTTTACTATGATCACAGGATAGCCAAATTTGTTAAAAAATACTTTGACTTCAATATTCAAAGTTGAAGTCTTTCACTTTGATGATTGAATTTCGAAGTATTTTTTAGTAAATCAGCCCCTTAAAGTATAAAAAAAAATGGAAGGCTTGGCATCTTAAACAGATCTTTATTATATCAACAGTTCAGGTGCAACACATGGGCTTTACCCTGGCACATACAGTACATGATTAATGCCCCTGCCTAACCTTCAAGGCAATCTGCCATTATGGCTGCCACTAGTAATGGCTAAAACTGACCCTATGACAATTTGTTTTGACTATACATTAGAATCTACGAGCATTTTTTCTTGGCAAAACATGGCAAAATATTTCACTCATCCATAGCCGCCAACCCTATTCCTCCTTAGGTTAACCTCTTCCTGCCAACAACTTTTGAAACAATGAAACATTTAAACAAAATACATTACACTGATGTTTTTGACATAGGAGAAAAAAAAATCTAAAATCATATAAGTATATACTGTATATAACATATATTATATATAATATATATTATAACTGTAATGCCATCAGTAGTAGCATGTATGAGCTAGGATCATTCCTGCCAGTCATGGGATTGTGTTATATTGTGTTATTATGCAAAATAGATACTTTATTATTAATAATAAGTACAAGAATTTACAAGAATTCCTTTCTCCATATAAATGAATGGTGGAATTTCACTCTAGCAGACTACAGCCATCTCTAACTTCACTCTTTGATCAATATATTCCACCATGTCTCTGCACTCTCTCCAGCTCATTAATATACTTAGCTCCTAATATCCTACATCTGTGGCTGGGTGGTTATATACAGTGTGGAAAATAGAGGGGGCTGGATTAAATCTTTTATAATTGGTGGAAGTGGAATTATGTACCTGGGGGGTGCTTTGCATGATTTTCTGGTGGGCTTCAGCTACCTCAGTAGACACTGAATGACACTGGCTAGAGTTCCTTGATTTTTATCCACAAAAATTGCTAAATCCATCTAAATTAAAGATGCCCCAAACACTCAACCATTTAAGGGGTAGTTTTGAAGGATAAAACGCCATTTATTAAAAAAATAAAATAAACTTGACTTTTTATAGATTTATTAAATCCATTCTCTACTTGGAGAACTAAGGTTCTTAGTGGGGTCTCTCAGGGTTTGGTATTGGGTCCACTTTTATTTAACTTGTCCATTCTTAACTTGTCTTAGGGGAGGGTACTGTAGTTATTGTAGCAGTGTTCGCAGTAAGCAAATAACTATGTAGCCCAATTTGCTAGCAGAGCTAAGGATGTAAAAATATTCAAGCCACTTATATACTTATTGGGCTACACTAGGCAAGCCCATAACGGAAAAGGCCCTATCTGGAATATGCGATACAGTTTTGGTCTCCAGCATTCAAAATGGGACATAATTGAATTAGAATAGTCCAGAGAAGTGCAACTTAGCTGATACTTTATTTCCCAGTAGGTTGGATGGCTTTTTAGCAAGTGAGGCAATACAGGGTAATGAAAGATAGTTCATGGGTCAAGTTGATCCAAGGACTGGTCCAATCCCCATCTTGGAGTCAGGAATAGTGAGGGGTGAATTTATCCTGCAAAATTTCTCAAATTTCCAGCAAAATTCTCGAAACAGGCGAAAAATTAGAGAAATCCTGATTTTCATTAAGGCGTTGATTCTGTCACCGGCATAAAAAAAGCTCTGAAGCCGGCAAATTATTGTGTCAAACTCGCTAATTTATTCGCTGGCAGCAAAATGCTGAAGTTTGCTGCGAATTTGTCAGGAAGGATTTTTTTCCCTCTCTGAAGCAAATTGGAGATTCTTCAGTTTTTTTTTTGCCTTCCTATGGATCATATGGCAGTTAGACAGGTTTTATATAAACTATATAGATTTGAACTTAATTTACTGTGTTGCTATGTAAATCATATCCTTTGTACTTAATGATGTCATCAGTTATAATCAGTTATTATCAGTGATTAGTGATGTCCTTTCTGTGACATTGCTGAAACTTGAGAATTATAATCAGTAATGTAGCATAGGCTATCATCACAGGTAAACTGAACAAAAGTTTCAGTGACTAATAGCAATGGGCTATTTGGTCCTGTTCCGCTTGCCAACCAATTTGTGAATCATATTGAAATCAATGGGCATCAAAATTATTTTGATATGCATAAATTCTGATGCCTCCGACAATTTTCATATGCACTCCTATTTTGTCCAAAGGCATTAAAGTCAATGGGCATCCAGGCAGATTTTTCGCCGGCAAATTTCTGCAAATTTATTTGCCGTTGGTTAAACGTGGAAATATGCCACAAATGTGTGCCTGGAAAATGTATTCATCCATCACTAGTGATTAAGCCTGGACTTCATGTACTCCAGACATTTTCATCTCACTCTTCACAAAAAACAATTAATTTATACACTTAACATTATTACTCCCAGTTTTTATAGCTGGCAGACTTTCTTAACCATTTCAATCTTTTTAATTTTCTTGCCTTTGATCCAAATATTACCATGAGATTTCACAAAGTTATTGAGTGTAATCCAGCTTATGCTTCAGAATTACTTGTATGGCTTTTATTAGTTGTTTTAAGTGGTTAAGGAGCAAACAAGAAAGATTAAGGATAAGAAGAATATAATTTAAAATCCCCAAAGCTAATTATATATAAGTGCCAAAATGCATGTTCACATAATACAGAACTTCCTGGGGGAAAGTTTAATGCTTCAGCTAAAGTCTTAAGATTTACCTACTGTATATAAAGGTGGATGAAAATATAAATGGAAGTAGATAAGGAAAACAATGTAAAATGTTTACATATAGATGATATCAATTTAAAAGTTTTGTGAGACATTTGAGAGTTATGGAACCTTAGCAGAACCTAGGTGAAGGATAAGCCATACTCTGTAA
>CM044432.1:5232220-5266698 GCA_024363595.1 Xenopus borealis | reverse complement strand
TCGGGGGGGGGGGTCCTTTGAGAAAAATAAAACACACAAGTTTGCAATGAAACAAATATAAACGTTATGCAAAACAGTAGTGAAAAAACTAGAGCAATCTAATACACAATGCACTCCTGCTCTGGGGACACGTGGGGCCTACCTAACTCATTATAAGGTACCTGACTGTTACTCCAACACAGTCCTTTTTGTTATCAAGGTCCAAATCCTCTGAAAGGGGTTAATAACCACACAGTTCAGTTCAAATATAATGTCCCTTTCCCAGAGCTCTTATACCCTAGGCAGCACTACCTTTCCCAAAAGTTGCTCTCTTTTTGGAACTTAGCAGCCGCTCCCACGTAGCAGGCAAATGCACAAGACCTGTCCTCAAACCAGGGACCGACACTTGTATCCTTGCCAGTATCCTCCCTTGGTTGGCTCACTCGCCGGGGTGCTCTCAGAGGCAGTCACACTGGAGATTACAGGCAGCTCTGCACCAGGATCAATCTCACCAGTGGCACCTTTCACCTCCTGAGTTTCTAGCAGCTTGGCAGGGGATAGGATGGGCCTTCTCTGTACTTCTAGAGATGCAGCATCTTCTCTACATTGTACAGTTTCACAAAAACTGGTTCTGGCTGGATATTGTAGGATAGCTAAGCTGGAAACCCAGTAAATTTGGCACACCCTTTCTCCCAAGGATGCACTGGGCCACCCAGCCTGTAACTGGGCTGGATGATGTCATAGACAGAAAAACAGAGGGAAGGATTTGTCTGATCCCTAAATTCAGGGGCCACCTACATGCTAACAGGGTTCTCCACAGTAGTCTTCTCTCGACTCAACACCCTATCCTCTTCAGGGGAGTCAATCTCACAAATGGAAGGCTCATAAAAAGACTTCTGTACTGTAGAACTTTTGTAAGTCTTATAACTCTGGGTCTGATAAACCATCACTTGGCACTTGTATCATCTCCCATAGAATCTTTTACACGAGAGGTGCACTTTAAACAGTGCAGATTGGGTTTCACCTTCATCAGGAACTGGACACCTTGGCTGGATGTGGCCAAGCTTGCCACACTGGTAACACTTAGGAACTTCCTTAGCCTTAGCTGGGGTTTTGGCTCTCTCAGACAGTTCAGCCTTTAACTCCTCCAACTCTTTGCAAAGCTTCTTGATCTCTTCCAACAGTTAAGCATTAACAGAAGATTTCTCTGTATGCCCTGAAGTGGAACTCCGTTTCACCCTCACATAGTCATCCGCCTCTTCTCACCTCCTCTCTCCATAAAAGCAAACATGCCCAGGGAGTAGCTTATCCTGGTAGTGCTCGCTAATTCTCACAGCAACAGTCACAAGTCTTCACATTCACATTCTTTTCAAGTGGCAAATTCTCATAGAATCAATTTCATCGTCTGCAATTGTACCGTGGCTTACTAGCAGTCTTAGGCCTTGTTCTAGCAGCACAAGATACAGTAAGTAGAAAAATCTTCCTTCTCTTTCTGGAAGGTAGAGTGTAAACGATAGAAAAGCACAGCCCTGTTTTAGAGACCAATATTAACTGGCACCTCTTAAGGGACTGCTTACAGATTGGTACGATAGTTACACAACCTTCTGGATCAACATACCTTTTCTTTTGTACATCAAAACAAAACAATGCAAACTTTTTAAGACAAAAACATATGACCCACTGGAACATTATATTTTATAAGATTATTCAATCACTTTTGTTTTTCAGAAATAGTAGCCTTACAAAATTACATTGTAAGCTTTTAATCAAATGTTTTAACAGCTAATATAGGGATAAAAGACCATTGGCTTAATCCAAGCAATGTTTCTAAATTTGAATATACAGTATACAAGTATACAAAGTAGATAATATGTGTTTGGTATATCAAATATTTCATGCATGATTAAATATTTGGCTACTGGTAATTTGGTAATTTGACAAACATACAAAATTTCCTTACAGAAAACTAGTGATGTTTTACTTTTGCTTTATTATTATTATTATTAACATATATTTCTATAGCTCCAACTTATTTAGCACGTAGCTCTGCCTTATACTGGAATTTACTTCAGTGTTGGCTAGAACAATAAATGGCCCAGTTTTCAGAGAAATACTAGTTATGTTTACAGAAAAATGTACTGTTAAAATATATATAAATAAGTATATACAAATATTTTTTCTTACAGAAAATATTGTAGCGCTTAAACTCTCCACTGCAAAAAAAACCAAATTCTCTAAAGTATTCATCATCTAGACATAGAGCAATTAATACTACTATTACTGTGCTATTTTAGGTAATGCACTTTACTAAGAAATATTTAGTAGTAGCACTTAATAGACAATAATAAGCAAACAGGCAATAACATAGTTTTCCTTTAAAGCTACAGTACATAGTGAACTGCTGCAGCAATTATTACATTATTATTTTCATCACATTGCTTGATTTGCCCTGTTGCATCTTTTGCTCTGAGATGGCATTTTGAAGGTCCAACTGAAGCATGGGAGTAAAAGACTGATCTCTTTCCATTTTTCTATGTGTCAAGACTTAAGGGCTTAGTGCTCCAAAAGACTTTCAGGTTCCTCCTGAACTTGGGGACAGAATTTCAGAGGTAAGGAACAGCAAGATAGAAGACTTTAAGATGAAACATAACAGTGGTTTTCCATGGCATGAACAGAAGGTGGGTCATAAATGTACAGGAAATAATTGAGGAAATTCCGTGGGATGTGAGGACTGATGGACTTTGAATGTTAGCAGAAGGATTTTGTATGATATTAGTGATGAGCAATTCATCCCATTTAGATACATAGGAAAGTTGGCAAATCTGTGCGAAATTCCAAAAATGCATTGTTGTCACTGGACTTGTTTTTGCAGCAACTTGTACTGCAACAACTTATTTTAACAGTGACATTTTTGGTGCAAAATACATTCGAGTGTATGGGTATTGTTTTGTGGTTCTTTCCCAAAAATGCTCTCCAGTGGGAAATGCTGAATTTTGCTTACTGTCATGACAGTCATGACAGAGATTTTACTCTGGGATACTGTAACTAGGTTCTCTCTTAGGAAAGAGGAAAGTCTTTCCATCAGCAGAGTGTAAATCTGATTGCAGGGGAGGGAGGTGGCAGTCTGTGAGACCAATTCGTAGGAGGTTGCATGCTGAATAAGATAACATTAATTGTTGTTTGAAAAGTTGCTTGTGAATAAAAAGGGTTGTTGTTTTGCAGTATTACAGAGAAAAGCAGTAGGTGTGGGTAGTGGCAATAATACGATTAGAGGAGGAAAGGGATTGGTCAAAGATAACCCACAGTATGCTGAATTAATAGGGTTAATGTGTGGTAATGGTAAAAGAAGGGAAAGGCCAGGTTTGGGTAGAAAGACTAAATAAGTTCTGTTTTAGCCATTTCAGAGGTAATGACATGTCTGTGTATATTTGAATGTTTTCTGCATATCAAGAGAGAGTTTACAAAGAGAAAAACAAAGGCCCAAATGTAATGCCCAGGGCATCCTAAGAGTAACCTAAACTGGTGAAGAGGACCTTTTTGCTCCTTAGTTATAGCCAGGAAACAATAAAGTGTGTCTTCAGCATGGGCTGTTTTGTGTGATATATTTTTGTAAAGGCCTGCAATGTATAGGTGTCTTGTTTCCCTTGAAATAGAGTTCTTCTTTAGATTCTAGGAAAGCGTACAGGAGCCAGAAATATATGTTGGATCAATAAAATAGACTGTTCAGCCTAGAGCATTCCAACTGCCTCAGCTTGTGTATGTTCTTCATGACAATATATAGTATTTGAATGTTTATTACTTGCTGTTTGCCTTGTACTACATGTGTTTATATTAACAAGTATAGTTGTTTGACTCTTTTATTACTTTTAAAAGTAATTCTTGTGGGGTTTTTGTCAGCCCTCAGCATTTTTCTCCCTGTGAGTAAACTAGTTTTTATCTATTTGACAGTTATATTTTTGTTACTCTTATTTTTCTTCTTTGCCTCCATCAGCTAAATTCGGAGCAGAACTTATTTCCCACTAGTCTTTATTTTATTTCTTTCCACTAAAATAAAAATTGCTAAAAGTAGCATGTTAGTATTGAACTGGAAAGTGTCAAATGTTACCAAGGCAAACTTTCTTCCTTGTGCTCTGTGGATATGTTGGAAAATACAATATATTTAATTGTCTGCTTTATAGACCGTACACTGCAAGATATGCCCATAAACTAGGAAACAATATGATTAGTCTTGTTTCATTAATACACTGCAGATTGTTTACATTAAATAGGAACAATGGTTACAATCTTAATCATTTCAGAATGTATGGTTATATTAAGTATAGCCCATACTTTATTTATTAGTTGATCCCCAGACATTGTTTGCTGCACCTGGGGCATTTACTGTATGATTGTTATGTTACTAGTAATGGCACATCTTTATACATCTTTACATACCCAACACAATATCAAACAATATACTAATTGTGGCCAATACAGGAAGTAAAGGGGATCCCACTTATTGGAGCTAACAGTCCAAACCCAGCCACAGTTTTGGTAACCAATTATTTGCTCATGTAAAGGCACAATTTAAGAGCTACAATTTCAAACTTCATTCCTAGCTTCTTTTTTTTAATCTTCTTAGGAAAAAAGCCCTGCTTGGCAGCAAACTCTTGCATGGATTTATTTGGTCTTTTTAATTCCCACTAACTTGTCCAAATGTTCTGAATAAAATACACCTGTCCCTCTATCTGCCTATTAAGCTACCACACAGCCTATTCCAGATGAGGCCTTACCAGGGACCTATAAAAAGGAAAAATTATGTTTTCATCCCTTGAGTTAATTCGCTTTTTATTAAAGACAGAACCTTATTTGCTTTAGTGACCACAGAATAACACTGCCTGGAACTAAGCAACTCGTTGTCTACAAAAACCCCTAGATATGTGATCCCCAACCAGTAGCTTGTGAGTAACATGTTGCTCTCCAACCCCTTGGATGTTGCTCCCAGTGGCCTCAAAGCAGGTGCTAATTTTTGAATTTCAGGCTTGGAGGCAAGCGTTGGCTGCATAAAATCAGATGTACTGCCAAACAGAGCCTCAATGCAGGTTGACAATCCACATAGGGGATACTAAAGGGTGAATCACAGCACTTATTTGGCACCCCAAGAACATTTTTCAGGCATGTGTTGCTCCCCAACTCCTTTTACTTCTGAATGTTGCTCACAGGTTCAAAAGGTTGGGGATCCCTGCCCAAGATCCTTCTCAGTTCAACTGCCAATCAAGCAGACAGGAAGTTATCCAGTGGGAGGGGGGGGTCAGAATTTTGATCACGACTAAAAATAGTGCCTCATGTGACATAGGGCCATATAAACTGGCAATAAACCTTTTATAAAATATTTATTTAATTCCCTTTAATTAAGGGTTGTTTCATAAAACAAATGGCTATAAACCCTGCATGTGTTGCTTAATTTCCTTCTAGAATAAATGCCTCATGTAGAATTTATTTTATGGAAAGGGTTTTGACATAGTTGAGCACTGCTTATTTTCTTTGATCAGGCAAATAAACAAATTGTATTGGACAATGATGCTTAGTATGAGTGGTTTTGAAAACGATTACTTACAGTAAGCCACAATAAAGTTAGTTCAGTGCAAGATACAGTTCTTCTAATGTTTCCTTCATTAGCAATTGGCAAGGCCATTTTTTCAAGATTGAATCTGTTTAACCCAAATTTAACCTTACAAATATAAAATGTTAACATAATGGCACACCATGGACTTTGATAAGTTCATTTTAATTAAACAAATAACTTACAACACAACTCCTATCTTAAAAGCACATATGAAGTGCCTGAAACTACATAAAAAGGCTTCTAGACCTAAAAATTACTGTAGTTTAGTTAAACTCCAATTTGCAAGGGGCACAATGATTGATTACAGTACAGTATGTTGACCAGCAACTCCAACTATTTCTAAAGCTTCCTAATCTACCTCTTTACATACCCAATAAAACTATTCACTACCCCTCCCCTATGCAAACACACAATGCCTTTTTCATACAACATAATACATTTTCCCAGTGGAACAGGCCACAATTTATATTAAAAGTTATTTAAAATGCACCAAAGGCTCCCAAGAGGCCATGTCAATTGGATTCACCATTGGATGTTCTCTTAAGCATCAACACCACTATTGAAAGCCTCAACCCAACATATATGCTGCTCAGCTATAAAATGTGTCTGTCTACAGTATGTCAGCTATATACTACCTAACTTCAACACTGCCTATCACCAGCTATTTTACACTAGATATATTATCCCAGCAACTCCACCCCTGTAACTAAACTACCTATGGGAACTATCCTGTAGCAACAAATGCACAATATCTAATACAATAGAGATGAAAGCATCAGTATTTTACATTTTGTTGCACGGTGTCATTTTTAGTGTGAATTCCTGCTTCTAGAAGTAGCACCATCTAGAGGCAGGATGTAGCAATGGCCTTAGTCCATGAGAAGCAATATACAGAAAAACCTTGCACTCTAGCACCACCTAGAGGCAGAATTTAGCACTAAAATAATGGTGTCTGGACATGGTGTGATATAACAATTTTTAAGGCAAGTGACAAGTCTCAGCAGACAGGTTTTTGTATTTGTGTGTATGAAGGTAGTATACAGATGAAGCCACTTTGGATTGTGTGTTTGACACAGAATAACTTAACTCAGACTTCACACTTGTCTCATTTAAAACAGAAAATTGTGTCACAGCATCCCATCTACAGTAAGTGTGCATCATTGTGAACAATGGTGCTTTGGTATGCTAATGACATGTAAATGTAAATGAGTTAAGGTAACATTAGATAACAGAGTTTCTTCAATTAGCCCTGAGTCAAGCCATATTTAACACACAAATCCCAGCATGACATGACTTTGGTGGGACTGGGTGGAGAGACTGAGCTTTATGGGGGATTGTCCTCCACCAGCAGAGTGAGCCATTCATAGCAAATCTTTCTGTTTATGGTGCCTGTTACATAGTTACATAGTTACATAGTTAAATTGGGTTGAAAAAAGACAAAGTCCATCAAGTTCAACCCCTCCAAATTAAAACCCAGCATACACACACACACACACACACACACACACACACACACACACACCCCTCCACTCTTTCACACAAACCATATATTCCCATATCTATACTAACTGTAGAGTTTAGTATCAAAATAGCCTTTGATATTATGTCTGTCCAAAAAATCATCCAAACCCCTTTTGAAAGCATCAACAGAATCGTTTTTATTATTTTTGCCAAAGTGCATAACTGTGTGTGCAAACGTGTGACTGCCAACACACTGTAACTGGTTCTTTTTGCTGTAATATCTGACCTATATTAACAAGATATCCTTGTGACCTGTATTTACAAGGTATCATATCACCAAGATACTGTTACTGGACTAATAGTTTTATTATAACAAATGTCGGATGAGGATAGTGCAGAAAAAAAGGACTGAAACCTTTTGGCCTTGTGTATGAATTCTGAATAAGAAAAACAGAAAAATAGATATTTGTCATAAAATCTCTTTTCATTTTAGTCATTCAGGAATTATGTTAAGCTGCATGATAAGTGTCTGAATGCATCTTTCTTTATTACTTGGTATCTGTAATGTCAGTGGCTGTTTGGTATCTACAATAGATGCAAAGCCAGCTGCTTTGAAATTCACTTGTTTTTAGCTAAGAAAAATCTTTAAATACCCAACATCCAAGAGTCTGCATGTCTATCAGACAGTAACTCAAAAGGCCGGTGTGGTATAATTATATCTATAGCAGATTGACCTTATAACAGTCCCTCTATAACCTTTTTAGTATTCCAGAACAGTACACAATGTATATAATGAATTCAACTCCATTGTACTTAATAGACAGAGTAGACAAACACAGCATTTTGCTCTTTCAATATGTGAAAAACTTGACAAAATGCTACACATTCAGCTGAATTGATTGCAGTGGTAAAGGATCCGTTTCTTCAAGCTTGTTTGTTAAATACCAGGCACAAGTTAGAAACTGGGACAAATTTCAGGTCCCTCTTCTTATTGCCTAATCTATGATAGCTGGTAAAGTCAGTGCAAATCTGAGCCTCCTGATTTTCCCTAGGTCCCCATGAAATAATAATAATAATAATGTAGTTCATTATTTTTCCCAAGAATACAGGTTTGTGTGTCCCTAAGCCTTTCCTAATAGTTTCATTATTTTGTTATCTTTACATTAGTTGCACATATCTGCACTCTCTCCAAATGGCTGTTCAACTTTGAGTTGTTTTATGATATGATGTAGAGAATGGTATTCTGAGACAATTTACAATTGATTTTCATTTTTTATTACTCGTGGTTTTTGAGTTATTGTTTTTCAGCAGCTGTAACATCAGCATTCTGATTGTTAGGGTCCAAATTACCCTAGCAACTGATTTGAATAAGAGACTGGGACATGAATAGGAGAGGGTCTGCATAGAAACATGAGTAATCAAAACTAGCAATAACCATACTTTTATAGCCTTAAAGAGCATTTGTTTTTAGATGGGGACAGTGACCCCCCAATTAAAAGTTGGTGAGGAAACTCTCCAACACACAACATCTTAGACACTTCATTTCTGCTAAAATCTGTTTATACGGTCGAAGCTGGATTTGTACTTTCTCTCCTCCAGACTTTTCTACTTGCAGCCATACTGAGAGACTGGACAGGAGCCTGAAGGAAGCTGCTATATCGCTTGCGGCCATATGAACAGATTTTAGCAGAAATGAAGTGTCTAAGATATTGTTTGTTGGAGAGTTTCCTCACACAAACACCGGACCGCTGGACTGACGAGGTTGAGAGACTCTGCGCACATACTGAGAAAAGACCGTCACCCACTGGAAAGGATCACTGCCATTACTGCTCCTCAACAATGAGAACCGGCAGACGTGGAGAACACAGATGTAAACCTCAATTGGAGTAGGAGAAATATAGTGCAAATACATCTCTCGCACTACCTGCAGTCTGGTAAGTGAAAACGCCTCGCAGGACCCCTCATGAAGCTCTGGCTTTACTAACCTAATCTAATCTAAAGTTTTTACCATAGATGATAACAACACAGACGATCAGCTAACTTCACATGATAGTGACGAGCATTTACTCAAGAAACCTACATGTGAGTAGTTTTTGTTAACAACATAATTCAACCAGTAAAAACTTACACCAGAGAGTGGTTTTTATTATTCTAGGAAGTCTCCAAAAGAAACAATCCGCGCACGAGTCCTTATACATTTTTATACACACGTGGGTTCACTTCAAGCAACAGTGCTGCTTATAAGGTGAAAAGCTGCGCAGAGTTCATCACACATCCTATCTCCAGTAGGCTGGCTATATTTAACATTAAAGGGATAGTGTCATAGAAAAACATTTTTTTTTCAAAATGTATCAGTTAATAGGGGCTAGAAATATTGTCTGTTTCCCCAGGTGTCCCCAGTCATGTTACTTGTGCTCTGATAAACTTCAGTCACTCTTTACTGCTGCACTGCAAGTTGGAGTGATATCACACCCTCATTTCCCCTAGCAACCCATCAGCAGAACAATTGGAAGGTAACCAGATACCAGCTCCTTGGTAGATATAAAAACAGCACTGTGACTCCATCAGTTGCATTACAAGGAGAATAAATAGCCTGTCAGAAAGCAGTTCCATAGTGCAGGACTGGATCTGTCTGTAAGCACATGACCAGGAAAAATGACCCTAGATGACTCCTACAAACCAATATTGCAATAAAAAAATGCACTTGTTGAGTTATGAATGATATTTTATACCATAGAGTGAAATATTTGCATTGTAAACAGTGTAATTTAATGAATTAAATAATTTAATAAAATCTACACCACGAAAATAATGATAGAATCCCTTTAAGAAAATAGAGCAAAGGTTATCACTTAAAATACCATATCCTACAACAGTTAGAAGGGGGTATTGGGAGATATGTGTTTTATAACAAGATTTCACCTGAAAGAAGAAATTTGTTTTTACTGAAGAATATCTTAAATTTTTTTATTTGGCTTCCTTTAAAAATTCAGTATATTCCAGTGTTAGATGAGGTAACAGTAAGTAATAATTCTACTATTTCCTAACACTCCTGTTACAACTTTGATATAGTAGCTAGTATATTAATGTTATAATATTTTATCTACCAGTAATAAAATATGCTGTAGTAGAGAATTTAGCCTCGCTATTATTAGGATAATCTGACTTTCTCATTAAATTCATGTGCACCCCAGGGAGGTTATTAAATAACAAATAGGAATATAAGTATGCAGTCAAAAATCATCTTGCATTCATCATGCAAACTTTATACAAATTAAAAATATTAAATTCACATATTTCTGATGCAGTAAAATAAATCAGTTTAAATGTATATTTCCATCAAGTTTATGCATTTTATGTGGTATATAAAATATTAATTATTATACTTACAAATATAAATACCCTTATGGACAGCACATCAATGCTCTTGAAATTCTTAGGGGATTATCCCAGTCATAAAAAATACAATCTTTATGACTGCATGTTAACAGCAGATGGAGAAGTTCTGTATGCTATGTATGCTATGTACTACTCGAAGGGGCAAATTCACTAAAGCGTGAAAATGCGCTAGCGTTGCCTTCACCGACATTTGCCGCACTTCGACTGGTGAATTTTTGCCAGCGCTACGCAAATTCACTATGATGAGAATTTGCACTCAGGCCGGTGAACATTAGCGAAGTAGCGCTACCGTTTCTTCGCCAGGCATTTATGCTAGTGATGCTTCATTTGCATACGTTGAAAATTTGTGTAATAAAAGCGTATATAGAGGTGTATGTTACAGCCACGACATTACACAAGCCCAGGAAACCTTTAATAAATAAAATAAAGTTGTCCTATTGCCCTACATGTGCACCCTGTATAGTTGTGTTGCCATATATTAGGAAATGTAGGGGGGTAATGAAGGTAACCCAAAAAATTTCAAGTTTTTTTTTCAAACTCCTATCTATTGTATTGAACTTCACAATGTCTGACCTGGCGAAGTAATGTCTAGCGTAAGAGGTAACGTTCACAAACATTTTCATCTTAGTGAATTAGCATAGTCACATCCTTTCGTCCGTGCGCAACTTCGCCTGACGTAAGGGTGTGCAGTTGCGCAAGTCGATGTCCTTAATTTTCGCCAGGGACACTGTGAATTGGCGAAGTTGTGAATTGATGACACACTGGCGAATTAGCGCTACCGTTACACGCTTTGCGCTTTAGTGAATTTGCACCAGACTTTGCCTAGGAAGCTGTGCCAGGAAAGTCATGGATCAGCACATTTCCTGGTACAGGTATAGGATCCCTTATACAGAAACTTGTTATCCAGAAAGGTTCAAATTACAGAAAGGTTGTCTTCCATAGACTCCATTTTATTTAAATAATTTAAATAATAATTTAAATTAAGTGATTCCCTTTTCTCTGTAATAAGAAAATAGTACCTTACAGTATGTAAAAACTACGACAAAACTCTAATAAAAAAGCTCCCCAAGTAAAATGAGTTGAGGTCCTGTAGAAGTCAGTGGGAGCACAGCCTTGATGGAGTGACTTTTTTGTGCTGACTGAAAGCAACCTTTCAGGAGGCAGGAAGAATTATAGTCACGTTTTATTAGTCAAGTTCTAAAAATATCACATTACAATTTAATTAAGACAAAACATCTACAAGCAATTGGGAAGTCTGGGTAACAAGTAAAGTAGTATTGTGAAAATACTGCATAAATTAAAAAAAAAGTTCTGTTTATTTTGTAATTGTGACCAAATGCATTTTTGTGTGTATCTAACCTTAGTATATAATAACATGAAAATAGCTTTAAAAGACTCCAGTTGTAGGATTAGGTGTACGTGTTTCACTTGGCTTTGTGTTATTAGAGAACTCAATTAATCTGACAGTAAAATGGGCAGAGAGAGATAGAACAAGTCAAGTGTAAAGGGATCCTGTCATGGGAAAAAAACATTCTTTTCAAAATGCATTAGTTAATAGTAGTGATGGGCAAATGTATCCCATTTCGCTTCACCGAATAATGTGCGAATTTCCAGCGAAATTCGCGAATTGGCGAAAAATTCGCGAAACGAGTCGCGGCATGTTTTTGACGTGCGTAGCGTTTTTTTGCCGGCGAATATTTTTTTTTTTTTGCAAATTTATTTGCCGGCGGCAAATCGCGGGAATAATTAGTATGATTATAAGAAGATGGAGAACAGAAACTTCTGCCATACTTCTGTGTATGATTGTGCTATGATCAATGAATTATATTTTGCCTGCAGTTCACCACACCCAAAACTAATTTGCTGAAAATGTAATTTATGCTAAATTAATCCATGCCCCATTTTTATTAATGCTAAATGCTAAAAATCGTTTTTCTAGTTTGTTCCCAGTTTGTTATATACAGTACATAAGATTTCACCACTTGTTTTGTTACTTGTTTTTTAATAAAATGTATTTAGGGAAAATAAATTAGATTCCCTTTATTTTACAGAGAGTGTTCTTTGAAATAAATGGAATTGCAGTGAATTTATTTATTTATTTATATATATATATATATATATATATATAATTCATCAAATGGACCAGCACTCCAAATGTTTCCATCAAAGTGACTTTATTCCAACTTCACTCGTGTGTCCCACACACGAGTGAAGTTAAAGTCACTTTGATGGAAACATTTGGAGTGCTGGTCCATTTGATGAATTATGTATTGGAATTTGACATAGCACCCAGTCTTCGACAGTGAAAAGTGTGCAGGTACCTCTCAGCATATTATATATATATATATATATATATATATATATAATTTATTTTGAACTACAACAAACAAACAAAAGGCTGCCATTGAATAAATCCTCCAAGTCAAACTTGTCACTGCTCTATTAACACATTGTCAGGGGGCCTATCTGAGTGTGGACGAAGGAGGAAGCTTAGGGGTTAAAATCCAAGTTCTTGGTATCTGAAAAGGCATCAGGCAGAAGCGTAGTCAAGTCCAGGCACATGTTCAATAGGCAGGCAGATAGGTAGTGGAGTCAAGGTTCAGGCAGGTTCAGAAATCCAGGAATAAAGTGTTATAAAGCACCCAGGAATAAACAGAAGAAATCCTATAATCAGGCATTGAACATGTGACCTGGAAAAAAACTTTTAACTTAATTTCACACCCAGCATGTGGAATCAGCACACAGTCACGGGTGTCAATTCGTGTGGAAGATGGGCGATGCCATCTTGGATCAGACACTGGAGATGGGAGCACCATCAGGCACTCCTGACACACATAGTAAGTATTTTGTTCAATATTCTTAGAGGGCAAATAAAAGAAATATAAATATTAATTAATGCCCTAAACATGAAAATAAGAAATAAATCTCTACCTATAATATAAACATTTATGCAACAGAATATTCAATTAGTTCAACTGATGTTACCAAAGATCTGCTTAAAAAAAGTGTACTTAATAATCCCAGGGATATTGTGTGACTTAGAACATACCCGAAGTTAATATTTAACATGCTGTTTGTTTGTTCAAAATTAAATATTTCACCCCAGCTGGCTATTTTTCCCAGAGGAAACAAAGTTAAATGTGTATAACGTACCTTTCCATATAATTACAACCATAATTGTAATTTCAGGAGTGATGCTTGATATGGTTAAGGCCTGAGAGTTGATTATAATTGTGGGTCCTTGGTAAAGAAAGTTTGAGAGTTGATGATATATGATTAGTATTATATGAGATGATACATATACTCATATTGAAGCTATTACATTTTCTCTATTTTTGGATACTAGACATGCCTGTTTACTGTATAAAACTTCAAATTTTTCTGGTTGAGCTGAAGGGGAAAAACTTTTTAGAAGGGTAAACTCAAAATGAGTCATGCTCTGAAGCTGCTAAAAATCCAAATCAAAAATGCACCAGATAAAATCTATTAAAGTCATGTGGAAGTCAAAGGCAGATGGCCCCTTTAACACCAGGAATATGTTTTTACCTCCAGGTTTCTTTTTCTTTTGGGGAGTTTGCACTGGTTTATTCAAGCTTTTCTGGTAAAGACTTGAAAAATTCAAACTTTTGGAGCATCAATTTAATAAATTTGAATTGATACAAGATTTTGCTGTAATGTTTATTTGCACTGATTTTTTTTTTAGAAGATTTTTGGTAAATTAATGAGATTCAAGTTTGGAAGTTTGAGTTTTTGTAAATAAACCCCGTAGTAGTGAGGTCTTGGGCCATTTCATGCCTGGCACTTCCAAAGTCATTATGCAGTGTATTTCTGCACAAAATCTTAAGAGAAATAATTAAGCTTAGGGAGTCAAAATTGGAATTATTTTTTTATATCATTTTTAAAAAATCCAAATCCCCCAAAAACATGACTTTAAAGGGATACTGTTATGGGAAAACATGTTTTTTTTTTAAAAAAACACACATCAGTGCTGCTCCAGTAGACTTCTTCACGGAAATCCATTTCTTAGAGCAAACAGATTTTTTTTATTCAGTTTTGAAATCTGACAAAGGCTAGACATTTTGTCAATTTCCCATTTGCCCCTGGTCATGTGACTTGTGACAGCACTTTAGGAGGGAACTGCTTTCTGGCAGGCTGTTTTTCCTTCTAAATGTAACTTATTGGAACCCATTGGGACATGAGTGCTGTTCTTAGATCTACCAGGCAGCTGTTATCTTGTGTTAGGGAGCTGTTATCTGTTTACCTTCCCATTGTTCTGGCTGCTGGGGGGAAAAGGGAGGGGGTGATATTACTCCAACATTCAGTACAGCAGTAAAGAGTGATTTAATTTTATCAGAGCACAAGTCAAATGACTAGGGGCAGCTCGGAAATTGACAATAACTCGAATGATCAATCAAATTTTTTCTATTTGACCAACCGAATAGCGGTAAAATCCTTCTAATTCGATATTCGAATTTGAAGGATTTTACTTCACATACTATTCCCATGGTTGAATTTTGAATTTTTTTCAATTCGAAATTTGACCAATGATAAATCTGCCCCTAAAATTTGCTCAAAATTTCAATGCAAAAAATATAGTTTTTTCGACGCTTGCTAAATCAGTAAAATGCAGTAAAACTCCAGTTCAAATGTTGATCACTCCCACAGTATATTAAAGGGGATTCAGATTTTTATAGAAACATGGTTTCCAGTAGATTTAGAGGAAGCTAATTCTCATACATACTGAGTAACATTTAAACTTTGTGCAGAGTAATTTATTTGCATATGGCTAATTTGTGCATGTTTTCAACTAAAAATTGCATTGCTATGCCCATCTTTAATTTTCCACACAAATGTGCATGATTAATATGCTTGAATATAATTTAATGATAATTTTGAGAATGACAAAAAGCAATTTGCTTAACCTGGTTAGAGAATACATTGAGTTGTGACTCAATTTGAACACAGAATGAGTGTGATCATGCATATTTAAAAATCCACTGCTCTGCACAATTATTGCAAATGTAAAAAAAAATTGTGAAAATGTCCACACCTGCTCACCCTGAGTTTGCAAAATATCATTGATTTTGCAAACTCATGGATGAAGCACATCTGCTGAGATTCACTCATTTATATATGTATTCACTATTTACTGTATATATTATATACTGTAAAGTGGTTTTATTTCCCAAGTGCCATTTTTTCTGCACAAACATACTGTACACTTGTCAACAATTTAATATATCCAGTACTTTAAAAACGTTTAAAACGTTTAGATTTTGGAGTGACCTAATATTACTTTTTCAGAGACAAAGAAGATTGTGATGCATGCACTTTTGCCCACAGTGTAATGACTGCATTGTTTGCAATGCACATATGTATGTGTTTTTTTGCATGAGCATTAGATTTACATAGCCACATTGCATTGCATTTTATCACATTTTATCATAGCTTACTGACCAAGACACCAAGCCTTTTCCTGTTTCTTTATTATTGTTCACCTGTCCTGTTTGTGAGGGGGTGGAAAGTGATGAAGAGTGTTGTGTGTGGGAAAACCTGGGCTTCTGGCAGGGATTTTATTAAAAAGGCCTAACCTGAAAGAGTGGAGGGGTATCAACCTGAAGGTATCAGACCACTAATGTAGAGTGGAGGGCTGCGGGTGTAGCATATACTGGACCACTAGTCATTTAGGTGTGAGCCAACTTCCTACGTGTTATACAGTTGCTGTGTTTGAAGAAAAATGTGAGGAACGTGTGCTTGAATTGAAAGACTGATGTGTTTCAGAGAATAAAATCTGCTGAAACTTGTCACAGTTTTCCATGTGGTGAGTACCAGTGCACAATGCTGTGCTCATACAAGGGGATGTGGACCCAGGAACAGAAAGCCCTCCTGCATGTTTCTTGTATCTCCTGATTATCTCACTATTTTTTGCTTAACATTCTGCCTGTTGCTGACCTATTGGCCTGACTGATTCTGTCTAATACTTGGATTACCTATTACTGTAGTTTGCTCCATCTAATACAACAATTCTTCTACTCTTCTATGTGGCCATTCCTGTTGCCAACCTCAGGCACCTCATTTTGGGAGGAGCAGGAGAGATGTCTCCCCATCTTGACTTAAAAATGTGAGTACCTGGCACATGGTTGCCCTTATATTGTCCACCACTGGGATCCCCTCATTGTAGCTGGAAAGGGTGGGAGCTACAACATGAAGCTGGTCACTGCTCCTGTATAAACAATAACAAACAGAGTAAAGTTGTACTGACCAAGAACCATTAAGCTGGGGTGCAATGAGGCTATGGCTACATTCAAAAAGACAAATACAAGGGATCCTCTGCACTCAACCCAGTATCAATATATTTAAGACATCAAGGGGCAGATTTATCAAGGGTAGAATTAAAAAAAAATACGAATTTACGGATATTTGTGTACTTCAAATAGTTAAAATTTGATTCCAATTAATAAAAAATCTAAATTCAAATATCAAAATTTATCATGTACTTAAAAAATTTGAATTCTACAATTCGCCATCTAAAACCTGCCAAATTGATCCTATGGGGATCCTTCTAAAACCTATTTGGAGTCATTTGGTAGAGTTTGAAAAATCAAAGTTTTCTTTTTTAAAACCTTCTAATCAAATTTGATTGAATACGTTAAAAATTTGATTTGAACGATTCAAATACAGCCTATTCATCTGAAATTAAAAACGCTGATTTTTTTAAAAATACATTTTGATTGGTCTTTTTTTTTTCAAATTTCAAAGTTATTACTTTGAAATATAACCCGTGATACATCTGCCAAGTGGGTTATATACTTATACTTTTACTTTTAAAGGGGAAAAACACTCACATTTCTCAAGATTTATTAAACCCCAATCATGTTAAAAGTCTGAAGAAAAAAATACCCCAACTCAGACCTGCTAAGTGCATGTAGAAGACAATGGGAAAAGTCAATAAGATATCCTGATCTACACTGGGATTCATTTAATACTCCGAAGATTTGGTGGTTTCGTAAGTTAAATCAGAAAAAATCACAGGTTTCAGGTGTCAAATCCATTGTTGTTTTCTGTGACAAATCTGAAAAGTTAGTTATTAACAATCTTATCAAGTAAGAATTAATTGATTTGCCTAGGAAAAAATCAGCGTATTTGGTCATAATGGTTTTCAGAAAATTTAGGATTTTGATAAATAACCACTTAAATATACTAAAGCATAAATGTTTCATTGCATCACTGTCCCTTGTTTGCATTCTTGAATGTTAGATATGGTGGTATATATTGGTGTTATATAGTAAGGGGTGGACAAAGGGATGGTCTAGTCACAGAGACCAAGATTTAAATTACAGTGATGCATTATTGAACCTGTTTTTTTTTTTAATAAAATAATACACACACACAATATCTCTGACTTTTGTTGTTAGTATGATATTTTATTCTACACCTGTGTAGCTGCTTTTGTCTTCAGGTTTGTCCTTTGGGATGCTGGGTCTGAAGTAATAATGTCATCTGTCCAGTATAGGAAAAGAAATGGCAAAGTTTGTTAGAATTGACATCTTTCTCTGTATCTATTCTTTACTGAAGTGAAAAAAATCATGTCACCTAATGTTTTAACCTATGTGATGTGTGCAGTGTGTACAAACACTGAATAGCTTGAAATGAAGGTTGAAGAACAGTATTTCCCTTGAGAATTTAGCTGTCTGCTTTACTTTCCAATAACGCATTGTAAAAGTATACACCACAAAACACCAACCACGATATGGGTAGAAAATAAATCCTCATGTGTTCAAATACTTCATAATCTTTTAACATTAGTAGTCATTCTGCATTTTATTACTTTTATTAAGAGGGTATATGAATCCAATAATATGGCTTTTATGATTATATCTCAATATTAAACCAATGTAAAGAAGGAACATTGAATTGCTAAACTCTCTGCTTGGATGTAAAGTTTCCATTTCTTTAGCGAATGAACAGGTCTGGCATATTCCATGATGTTTTGCTGTTTTTATAAGAAACTGCTCTCTGAAATATTTTATGAATCAGATGTTTTAGGAATGGGTGATTTTATGTTAGCAAGAAAAAAAGGTAACGTTAATTCTTTGTGTAAATCTTGTACAAATTATATATGTATTGCTTCTCTCTTTTCATATGGCAATGAGGCTTTTTTAATTGTTACGAGTAGTGATGGGCGAATTTATTCGCCAGGGGCGAATTCACAGCGAATTCCCACGATTCGAGAAACGCCAGTGAAAATTTGCCTGGCGAATATTCAAAAAAAAAAAAACGAGACGCGCGTCATTTTTGACGCGACGAAAACGACGTGACGCACGTTGAAAACGACGCGACAAAGTTGACGCAACACACGTCAAAAACATGCCGCGACTCGTTTCGCAAATTTTTTCTCCAATTCGCGAATTTCGCTGAAAATTCGCAAATTTTTCGGCGAAGCGAAACTGGGTAGATTTGCCCATCACTAGTTACCAGTGTCTAAACATTGAGAAACGGCAAAAAAGCTGCAAAGTGTATTTAAGTCAGTGGGTGTTTATTTGCATGGCATTTTACAAAGCATGTGACATTTTTTAAATTCTACATTAGAATCTATAATCATTTTTTCATGGTGAAAAAGTAGCAAAATACCTGTTATTTTTTGTGTATACATTATTTATGCATGTATTGTAGAACTGGTATGGGTGAACCTCCTAGATCACAAATTGTTATTTTGATGCAATGGTTCCACCACAGAGAAAACAAAGAAACCATTTGTTCTAACTTCCCAAAACAAGTCTTCTTCTCAGACCAAATGTAAAACTGTTGAGCTTTAAAAAAAAACAAAAAACTTTTGGATTTTGATATGATCAACTTTCTGTTTGCTTGTGAATAAAAAAACTGAAATTAACTCTGGGTTTTATAGTTAACAGTAACAAACTGTCAAAATACACTCAGCAGCGAGTCACAGAAAGATTAGCCCTGATATGGTTATGCATTTAATAAAAAAGTGATACTGTATATTATTCATGCAGGATAATACAAAAATGTAGAAGAGATTGAAATACTACCCAAAATGTAAAACCAGGGTGTCACTTGCAACTTAAATATTTATTAATTCTATGGATTTTTTGAATAACTATCCTTCATATTTAACAAAGGAGTGAAAAAAGACTAGAATAGAAGACGATAAAGTACTGGAAACTTTTTTCAAAAGTGATAGAAGTCTACTACTTAAAGCTGAGAGAAAATAGAAACATCAAACAGAATGGCTGATGTTCATGCAGAGATCTAATTCTTGTGTCAGCGTATTAGAAAAATCATAATGAAATACTGGCACATTTTGAAAAGTGATGCTATAATTGGAAAATTCAGCCGGAGACCTTTAGAAATAACATTAACAGAAGCAAATGTAAATGGCCTCTCTTCTGCAGAAGATGAACAAATTTAGTTTTATTTTGGGGGTGACATTTCAACTCACTATCACTTGTCAGTAATATATTTAATCTCAAGTCAAGACATGGGTCATTAAAAACAAGTGACTTTCTCTCAGCTTTAACTTTACTTCTTTAGGTCAAGGCTTGAAAACATGCAAGACTGGCAATTCTAGTAACCAGTACATTAACAGCATGGCTTTATGAAGGATAGGTCATGTAAGACAAACTTGATTTCTTTTTATGATGACGTAACTAAGATACTGGATAGTGGGGGAGCAGTAGGTGTGATATATTTGGATTTTATCAAAGCGTTTGATACCGTACACCACAAACGACTGCTTTCTGTTGGGCTGTTGGGCTTAATGTGTAACATAATAGCCAGAATCCAACTTCCTGCTTTTCAGCTCTCTTGTTTTCCACTGATTGGTTACCCTGGTGACCAGTCAGTAACCAATTAGAGACTTGAGGGGGGGGGCACATGATACATAACTGTTGCTTTTAAATCTGAGCTGAATGCTGAGGATCAATTGCAAACTAACTGAACAACTATGTCCCGTGTGGTCCCCCTTAAAGTCACTGACAAACTCAGCATTAGAGAGCTGGAATGCAGAAAGTTGTGCTTTGTTCTGTTCAACATCCATTCAGTCCAGACTTTATGCATTACATTTTTGGCTATCTAACTAACTATATTAGAAACATTTTTTTATTTTGCACAGGCTATTTACTCTACTTTAGTTTTATACTGAACAATTCCTTTCAGAGTGCCTGGAATATTAATCTGGTGTATAATCTGGTGACAGTGTATAACTCTTCAAATGGACTCCAAACTTTGTGCTTTAAACCTGCAGTCACTGGCATTATCCTGAATAATGTTAGAATACATATGTTATTTGTATTTAAAGAAAATATTAGAACTATATTAGAAACATTTTTTATTTTGCACAGCCTATCTTGGATTTGTGTGTTAAATGTGTCGTGACTCAGGGTTAATTGAAGAAACTGTGTTATCTAAAGTCATCTTAACTCATTTAATGCATTTAACCTTTTCAGTAGCATACCAAAGCATCATTGTTTTCAATGGTGAACTCTTTAATTGGATGGGATGCTGTGACACAATATTCTGTGATAAGTGAATTAAATGGGATGTCTGAGTTAAGTTATTCTGTGTCAAACGCACAATCCAAAGTGGCTTCGTCTGTATATATCCAGTTTTTATTTTTACACTGAACTGTTCCTTTAATGGCTTAGGGGAGGGTATTTTATGTACTTTATCAGTGTTTACAAATGACACAAAATTATCCAGCCCAATTAATTCCATCAAGGATGCAGCACCAGCAACAGGATCTTGACAAACTGGCAATCTGGGCAGCTAAGTGGCAAATGAGATTGAATATTGATAAATGTAAAGTCATGCACCTGGGATGTAAAAATATCCACTTATATCCTTAGTGGGACTGCACTAGGAAATTCATAATGGAAAAGGACCTTGGAGTCTTTGTAGATAATAAACTTGGCCATAGCAAGCAATGCCAGTCAGCAGCATCAAGGGCAAATAAGGTCTTGAGCTGTATTAAAAGGGGCAAATATTCATCGGAGGAGGGGTCATTCCTCCACTGTACAGAGCACTTGCAAGGCCCCATCTAGAATATTCCGTACAGTTTTAGTCTCCAGTGCTCAAACAGGACATTATTAATTTAGAGAGGGTCCAGAAAAGGGCAGCTCAGCTGGTAAAAGATATGGAAAATCTTAACTACCCCCTTAAGGGGTGATATGATAGATCATATAATAATCTATCTAATCCTTTATTTACCAGTAGGTCTTTCCATCTGATGCAAGGTCACCCATTTCGATCTGAAGAATGTATATATATATGTATATATATAGTAACAAATAGTGCGGGGATTCCCCTACACAGTATAGACATGCTGGATATGCTGCTCTAGAAAAATATTTTAGCCGAGCTAAACCTAATCTAGCTAATCTAGCCTGTAGCAGCCTACCGATAAATAAATACTCCTGCCACAGCCACCGATCTCTACAGTTTCCCAATAAGCATGCGCCTTCATCCTGCTTTTTCATCTGTACTGGCCCAGCTTCTTGTCAGTAGGTTAATGAGGTCAGGGGTGGGCTAGAGAAAATGGAGTTGTCCTCCATGGTAGCAGCAATGGCAGCAGCCCCAGTGGCCCATTTACAGTGCATAGAGAACAGTCCCTCTGGCATTTGCCTAAACTGACATATGGCCAGTCTGGGCCTGGATGAGGAGCAGCACAAGCATGGGAAATGTTCCTAGGTGGTGCAAAATAAGTGCTGTTATTGATTATTTGGTAGCTCCTATGTGGACTGAAGCTCAGTTTGGCTGTATGCCTGGTGTACCTCCAAGCCCGGACTTCAAAAATAAGCACCTGTTCTGAGGTCACTGAGAGCAACATCCAAGGGATTGGTGAGAAACATGCTGCTCCTGAGCCACTGGTTATTGATTACCCTTCTAGTATAATTGTTACCACCCTCTGTGTTATGTCCGGTATTCTTCTACTTTGATGGAAAGTTGAAGTTTTGTGCATGGAGTGCATGTTCAAAATTATGTTTTCATCTGATTTTGTTACAGCTGTGGGAACCTTGCAGTTATTGTACCACCAGGTCCAGGGTTCTCCATGAATCAGTAGGTGTACCATTCATGAAATTAGGCCATTCGTGGATAGTGATGGGCAAATTTATTTGACCGCAGCTAATTCTTGCGATTCGCGAAACACCAGCGAAATTTTCGTCTTGCAAAAATTTACCGGCGTCTGTTTTGGACAAGGGCATCGAAAACAAGATGCTAATTTTTATTAATTTTTCACTGTTTTGCAAATTTCTCGAGAAATTTGCGAAAAATTCGGCGAAGCGAAACGCAGCCGATTCGCTCATCAATATTCTTGGATGCATTGGCAACCAATGGAACAGAAGGAGGGTTTTGGTATGCAAGTGTTTTTGTATCCAATATGTGCCCTCAATTGCATCAATTTTAGAGTAACTGGACTTGATGGGGATCTTGCTTCCATTAATTTTAAAATATCATCCTCCTCTGAAGATGATGAAATTTCTGTAATAATCTTCTAAACCCAGCTCTTTTAAATTGTTATTTTCTAAATGATTATTGTATATTGTCTTCTTAGAATAAACTGGTGTAACATGATGTCTCTGGACATCACAGAAGCACAGCTTAGCGAAATGATCCCTTACAGCAATCTTCCTGTTTACACTACTGCCTTTACTTGATAGGAAAATGTGTAAAGTGTCAGATTATATTTCTCCACGGCTCATATCCTAAACAAATTAAAGAAATGCTTTACAGTTTCACAGTTTTTTTTTTTTGCAAATGATTCCATTTTCATTACATTCGTCCCAATGCAACAGACAAGTATAAATGATTCAGTTTCCTACAATGTGTATGCATTGCTTTGTAAACGTGCATACAATTTGTGAATTGTTTGCAGCCTCCTGTGAAGTGCATTAATATACAGATAATAACTAGAATATATTCATATCATCTAGGATTTGCTGGAGTTGGGTTGCTTGCGTTGCTGTAGAAAATAAAGTATTTGAAAATGAATGAATGAATGAAGCAATGTACATATGTGAAGTGAAGGTGATATAAGACATGAGCTTTTTTATACAGTACTATAGGGCAGATACTAACAGTGAAGATTAATATTGCCAGTAGTTTTGCCCATAAGTAAAATGCAGGCTGGCCCAAAACCTAGGGGACTGGAAGGGAGGTTTGGGCCAACTCCTTACACTGTCAGCTTCCATCTCTGTGAGCCTCTATTTACAGGCACACCCAGTGGTGTAATTATAGAGGAAGCAGACCCCTGGGCTGCTTCATCTATAGCAACTCTCTTGCCTGGAACCTTAAGGGCCCCTGCAACATGGACAGGCACATGAGGTCATGTAATTTGGTGCATGCTCCTCTGATGTTTTTATGTAAAGGGGGCCTAGTTCCAGCTTGGTATGCTGCTGGGCACATCTCCACCCCCCCTTTAGTGATAAAGATGGGGGCTTGATTGTGGGTCTATAAACAGCTGCCATGCAGGGTTGGGTAGTGTTCAAGTTGGGAGGACTGGTGTTAGGGTAAGATGCAGGTCAATCATTTGTTGGTTTCAATATCATTACTGTCCATAGCAAACAATAAAGTGTTTGATTTTATTTTCTAACTTGCCGGTGCCTGTTCAAATTAAATTGCTGGTTGGTTGTTATGGGACACCAGGGGTGATCCTTGCCCCTCCGCTGCCTGAGGAGCTTGTTGTTATTGCTGCTACCCCCCTCCCCATTTGCCACCTATTTGCACTGGAAGGAGGTCGAGGGGGTCCACAAAGGCAGCAGTAGGGGGCCATGACAATAAAACTGAGAGCATAACTGTGCTCTCTGTGCTAAACGAGTTGCATTTCCTGTTTGAAACCAAGAAATTCAGTTATTAAAGTTACCAGGTGCCGCACTTTTTCTGCTCCTGGTAACTAGTGTGGCGATGCTGCCTGAGAGGAGTTTCTGAACTCGCCTCATTGGCGCAATGCTCCCATGGGAAACACCACCAGTGATATTTATCTCTACTGTTAGTTAACACACCCCTATGTTACCCCCCATTAAGTGCTGGTGGGCAGAAAGTAGCCGGGTCCTTAATGACTGCCATAAAGCAGGTAGCAAACACAGGAAATCTTTGTTTCCTATGAAAAGCAATGTAAAGGACAGGTGGAGGACAACAGAGGTATGCTTACTTGTCTTCCATAGTCCTGACCTCAATGTAATTCTGTAAAATGCAGGTAGTTATAAAAATATAAAAACCTTGCTATATAGGTATGGGACCTGTTATCCAGAATGTCTGGACCTGGGGTTTTCCAGATAACAGATTTTCATATGTACTAGAAAATCATGTAAAAATTTAGGGAGTTATTTATTGAGTCAAAATTTTTTGTGGTATCCATTTCAGATTCAGATTTTGATACATTTTCTACAACAAACAACCCATTTATTTCACTGAAATATTTAGCATTTTCACAAATTTCCGGTTCAGATTGCTGCTTTGTGTCTTCCCATTCAGGCCTGTGAAGGAAGAACTCCTCCAAGAAAAGTAGAAAAAGGAAGCAATAACAGGAGGAAGTGAGCTCTTTGGTGGGAAGTAGGATATATTAACCCTAGCTGTCCCATGGAGGACTTGGGCTATGGAATTGACTTTATTATGGAGTTTTATATCTGTTCTCATTCCTCTGTTCAAGGATACCTGTCACCCAAAGATAAAAAGCCTTTTTAAATTAAACATGTAACCTTAAAATATCCATACCTGCTACAAGGGTATTTAAAAAGCTCAGCTGTCATACTGCTTGCCTCACCTCTCTGGCTCAGGTATAGAGGCTGGGTTGGAATTTACTTTCATTTTCCATTCTGCACTTCCTAGATGTCACCTCACTTCTCTCATTCTCCTCCCTCTTCATGGTCTATAAATTGGTTTGGTTTCAATACGAAGATGGTGGTAGATGCCCATTTCCCCATAGGTTAGCAAACTTAATTTTAAGAATAAACAGCACTCCATTTCTTTAATAGTTGAGTTGTTCTCTTATTCCCTGGATGTCTGACTCACCATCTCCATGTAACATTAGCATGGCTTTCACATGTATCCTCCAGAGTGTAGTCTCAGATAGATGAAGTGCAATTATTCAGCACTTGTGTGGCTTGAGTCTACGTGGGAATGTCCAATTACAACTACAGGCCCTCCAAGTGGAACCTAGAGGGAACACATTTAACCCTAGGTCTAAACACTTAAGTCCCTACACACTTGAGTCCCTACTACTTGTTTGAGCTGATTTGAGCAAAAGTACAAAAAAGTGGAGTTGTGGGAGCACTCCAAGTCTAAGAAAAAATAAATAAATATAATGAAGTGCGACTGATCTGGCCAAATTGATTCCAAGCAAACAAAAAAGAGAGGGAATTGATCAATGCACATTCCCTAATTCCATGTTTCATAGGTAATTTAGTAACTATGTATTTTTAAACACAAGGGTTTTTAGTTACAAAGTTTTTGTGGTAAATAGAACATTTTCTAATTGGACCAGTTTTGCTAGTGGAGTACAGTACCTTCGGGCTCTGTACTTGGTCCTTTGCTTTACAACTTGTTTATTAATGACCTGGAGGTGGGCATTGAAAGAACAGTTTCTATTTTTGCTGCCAAAATTGTTTCAAAACTATAGGTCCTATACCTATAGCTATATACCTATAGATCCCTGGTTAGGCCTCACCTGGAGTATGAAGTGCAGTTTTGGGCTCCAGTCCTTAAGGGATACTGTCATGGGAAACATGTTTTTTTTCAAAACAGACATTTTGTCAATTTCCCAGCTGCCCCTGGTCATGTTACTTTCTGGCAGGCTGTCTTTTTTTTCTTCTAAATGTAACTAAAGGAGTCACAGTAGAACATTGGTCTTTACTATGGAGTGTTGTTCTTAGATCTACCAGACAGCTGGTATCTTGTGTTAGAGAGCTGTTATCTGGTTACCTTCCAATTGCTCTGTTGTTAGGTTGTTGGAGGGGGTGAAGGGAGGGGGTGATATCACTCCAACTTGCAGTACAGCAGTAAAGATTGACTGGAGTTTATCAGAGCACAAGTCACATGACTTGGGGCAGCTGGGAAATTGACAATATGTCTAGCCCCAAGTCAGATTTCAAAATGAAATATAAAAAAAAATCTGTTTGCTCTTTTTAGAAATGGATTTCAGTGCAGAATTCTGCTAGAGCAGCACTATTAACTGATGCATTTTGAAAAAAACATTTTTTCCCATGACAGTATCCCTTTAAGAGGGATATAAATGAGCTGGAGGGAGTTGAGAGACGTGCAACTAAACTGGTTAGAGGGATGGAGACTTAAATTATGAGGGTACTAGGTTGGGGTTGTTATCTCTAGAAATATAGACTTGGACACAAGTACACACTATCACACTCGGTAATGTTCTCATTTAAATATTTTGTTATAAATTGATTTGAAATCTCATAATTGATTAAAAAAACATAAATTCATGAAATAATCTTTAATACATGATAGGTAATGCTACTACTGAATTCATGTTTATACACATAAATTAATCTATTAAAAATAGTCCAATTTTGCACAGTCTGTAATTTTAATTCCAAATCCAATTTCTGTTAAAAAAAAAAGCGTATTAAAATTATTTAATGAATTGATGTTTTGAGATTTCAAATTGATTTATAACAAAATATTTGAATAAGGACATTACAGAGTGTGATAGTGACTACTTTTGTCCAAGTCTATATTATTAGTTACTTCTTTTACTCACGCACCACCCCTTTAATAGGAGCAGAGTAACCTCAATTAATATAGTAGTGTGCGCAGCCACTATTTAAAATAGTTTTCTCTGGAAAAAAGCTGTTTGAGAGATGACATGATTACACTTTATAAGTATATTAGAGAACATTATAGACAAATAGCAGGGGACCTTTTTACCCATAAGAGGATCACCGCACCAGAGGCCACCCCTTCAGATTAGAAGAAAAGGACTTTCATGTGAAGCAGAGTATGTGGTTCTTCATAGTGAGGTTAGGGGATGCACTGTTGAGTTATGTTGTGATGGCCAATTGGACAGACATAATATTCAAAGCTATTGTGCTACTAAAATCTATAGTTAGTGTATGAGTATATATAGTTTATGTAAGTGTATGGAGGGGTCAGTGCGTGTATGCATGGATGCTGGGTTTCATTTGAACTTGATGGACTTTGGTCTTCTTTAAAAAAAATTTGCCATCTTGCAAATTTCTCTAGAAATTCGTGAAAAATTTGGCAAAGCAAAACACTGCTGATTCGCCCATCACTAATCATAACAATGGTAAGCTATCATACCACATCAAAGTAAACCCCATATTGTGGTCTTAAATAGTTACCTCTGATCGTATTTCTCAAATGCCAGAAGCTCCCTGCATGGTAGCATTTATTGGGATATGTACCTCCTTACCTAGGCAATAGTTTCAGTCAGAGGCCTTAGTAATCTCCTGCCATTAACATTTAAAAGAGAGAAAATGCCAAAACCACAGTATTGATTTCACAGGCATAATCCTCTGCCACTTGGAGGAAGCTAATAAGGACCACCATTACAGAACTAACCTCAAACTACCGACAGCTATTAGGCCTACCTTTTGCCAAGGCTCTGATTTTTTATCGTCTCCTTTCACAAGAGGAGATTGAGCACATGTTGGCTTACCCTTTTAAAGACTAGAACTATGACACCTTCAGGCAAGTTGATCAACTGCCAAAATAACACTTAAACTTAAACCAACTGTAAATAAGAACCACACTTAGATGTCTAAAATTGTAGGGAACTGCCTGACATAAAGGGTAACTAAATCTTCACTCCACTACAATCTCTTTTGAGTCAATAGACCTGGGACACCTTTGCATTGTTTTATTACTTTACCTCTTGAATGTTAAGTATTTTACCTTGATTGTGAATGTAATAGTTTTCTATGGATATCCAGTGTTATGAATATTCAAGTCAGTGGGCATAACTAGAAATTTTAGGGGCAGATAACATTCTGAATCCCCTAAAGGTGTTATTTTTTTGCACACATGTAAATCTCCTACATGAGCTTTCTCATAAACAGATCAAGTTTATTGTGGTGACTTCTTCATAGTCATGTGACACAATCCTTTCTACGCACCTTTCCCTGACATAGATTGCTGTCCCTTGTCTATCAATGCCAAAATTACCACATATTTCCTGTTCCTTTTTTCTTTTATTCACTTTCTAATACCAACAATCTCCTACTTCACAGTTTAACTAATGACTCACATCCACCTAGTGGTCAAAATAATTTTATATTAACCATTAGTAAACAGTTCACATTTCATCCCTTTAGACATACGTGATAAAATGAAATATCAGTTGGGACCTTATTTGCCTTCTATACTCCACTTCCTATTGACCTCTTGATCTAAATCAAAACTGCTTTTTATTGTTACCTTATTTTACTTAATAATGTACAGGTTAGACAAACTAAGAGGAACTGCTGTATTCAAAACTATTTTCTGCGTAGTACAAGAAACAGGGTGAGAAAAAGCTTGGTGTCATGCTGTGGAATGCCTCGCACTAATCCAAAAAAGAAGCCCTTCAACATATTGTGCAGCACGAATTTTATGGATAACAATCGTTCTTTTCAACACGCCAGTTGGCTATGCAATATGTTTCGAATAAAGAATGAAAAAAAATTACTTTATGTACTTAAAGTACGAATTATATGAATCCAACAAATTTTACAGATAAGAAGGAATTTGACCTTACCGATTAACTGAAATGTTTGCAGTGCTGGAACATGCAAAGAATTCCTAATCAAGAAAACTTTAGGCTAAGACAAAAGGAATGAAAATGTATTTGAAGCCAATGTACAGTCATAAAGACATTGAAACTTTTTAGTTAACAGACTCCAATACAAAAACACAGCAATAATATGCAGCTGTCTAAACTGCAAATCCCAGCACTGAGCTAAAGCATTTAAAGCCCAGAATAGATGTTTCTGGCTTGGTTTGCACTGCAGAAGAGGAAAGATATGGCATGTGCTGTCAGCAGTTAGAAAGGGAAAGGCACTTGTAGATTATTCAAGGCTGGCCACTTTCTAGTGTTCCTAGTTACTTGCATTTCTCTGCTAACCCTTCATTATACTTTACTTTGTTTTCATTCATATCACATACAAAATAAATCAATGTCATTACTTACACATAAAGACTGAGGGCATAAATAATTTAAAATTACCTTGGAATACCAGTCTTTACCTAATGTTGGTAACATTTTATGCTGCAATCATACTTAACATGTAAATAAAAAAATTAATCAAAGCATTCTTATTTGATTATATTTTACTCTAGAAAAATAAGCAGATGCAACAGGGAAGATAAAATAATTATGGATATGTTGTGCTTTCATTTATGTTGGTAGCTAAATAAACTGGCATTTCTACCACCAACATAATGACGTTTTCAAATAGTTCACAGTAATATTAATAAAAAAATAGACAAACAATGGCTGCAGAATAATGCAGGTGAATAGTGGGGTCCTTCGTTTACAGTCTGAAAGTTTGCGAAAAAGCTGTTACCTAAGTTTTCTTGAGAGAATTATACTTTGTGGTATGTAATCCTTCTTGGGATCAAACTGAACATACAGTACAATGGGCCCTTAACACTTGGCAATTGGCACACCTGTTAACCCTCTGTGAAAAAAAGATAATGGGAAATTGGGATTCTATAGCACAGTACCCCCTCCTTGTGACACAAAGGGATACACCTTATGGAGTCCAACTCGGAAATACAATTTACAGAGTGTATTTTAAAAGAATAAACAGTGGGATCTAAACATTAAAACAGTCTGCAATTGGTAGACTTGGGATCTGTTTGACTAGTGTCTACCTAGTAAAATATAGACTGACTGACTGACTAAACACAGTCCATTCAATATAAAGTCCACCCAAAGTCCAGCTTTTTGTACCCCAGGTAGCACTACCTTTCATCAAGTACATTTCATTGGGAAAGGCATATATACCTAAGCAGCAGTTGCACACAGAAGACCTGTCCTTGTACAGGCGTCACATTTTTGTAATTCTGTAAATATTCTTGCCTTGGTGGGTTACTCACTTGGATGCATACAGGGGCAGTCATACTGAAGTTCACAGGGAGCTTTGCAATGCTGACATTCTCCACATGAGCCTCTCATGGGTGTCTTGCAGCTTGACAGGGAACATGATGGCCATTGGCACTCCAGGCTTCTCCTCATGGCTCCTCCTGTCTAAGTCAGACGGTAGGGAACTAGGGGAAGAATATATTTACAATGGAGCTTCAAGGAACTTCAGAATGTATTCAGTACAGCTAGGCCTCCATAAACATACAGGGACTTTTGAAGGTTTGGAGCGCTGGTTAGAGACAAGCAAAAGAATGAGAAAAACATTGCAACTGAGAACAGGATAAATTTATGAAAAGAAAAAAAGAAAAGACGCAATTAGGGACCATGACTGAGTACATTTGTTGTAATAGGTCTGTTAGACCAGAATAAGTCATGATACATGTACCCTTCACCTCCCACATATTTCAACTAATTTATGTTATATAATAGTTGCTAATTAATGATTCATTCTGAAATTAGTTTATTGTTATCTGTATGACATATATAAAATGTCTCTGCTGGATTATTTCAGCTGGTAAGGAAATACCTGATACTGCAAACCACAGCTTTTGTTCATATCAATGACATGCACCACAATATACATGTGCCATGAGCCTAACACTAGTGATGGGCGAATCTCACCCGTTTCACTTTGCCGAAAAATTCGCGAATTTCCAGCGATATTCGCAAATTGGTGTCAATCGTGGCGCGTCGCATCGTTTCCGACGCGCGTCGCATCATTTCCGTCACGTCGAGTCACTTTCGGCGCGTGTCGCGTCGCGTCAAAAACGACATGCGACTCATTTTTTTTTGGCGATTTTTTGCTGCTGAACTTTTGCTGGCAATTCGCGAATTTATTCGCCAGCGAATTCCCCAGTGCAGGAATTTTCTATGTATTCTATACCCATTTTATTTATTCTACATTTTATGTATAAAGCTATAATTGTTGCTGCACTGGTGTGTGTTATTTTCCCTAGTGGAATTTATCCAGAGGTGTAATTCAGAGCCCGCTAGGTGTCCACAGTATCCCAGTATCTTTCCCCTATATGCATATTCAGGCTAACTGAGGAGTTAAATGACTTAAATGTAATCCACGGCATCACAAAAGGGTTGCTGGCATCCTAAATGCCTCTCTGTGTTCTACATGAGCAATAGTTGAAGAAATGGTTTATGCCAAAATAGGGTTACAGTTCCACTGAACTTGCTTAGGTAGGTGTTAACTTAAACTCATATAGGTGAAAATGGCACCTATATTAAGCCAGCTGTCTACTTGTTGGTCAAATGTGCACATTCCTGTTCTGGATCGAAAAGACAAATGATTTTATCTGGTAGGGTTCACCTGCTAGGAGAAGAAGTCAGGCAAGGCATGATATGCATGTGCCAAGATGCATACAGTAATGTCACTAACCCAACCTAGCATAGTGAGATTTGGTACACACATGCCTATTTCTGCACACATCCAGACCCAGCAGTAGCCTAGAAAGGTTTCCTGTGTGGATGTAACCTAGGGGCCCCACTGACTACTAGATAATGTATAACATGATCTGTATCAATGAAAACCTTTACAGACATCCAGAATATTATGTTATAGTTTGTTGATGTGTTATTTATTCTAAAGGTCTAACTGCAGCTTCTTAAAAATGTGCACATTTTATCTCTATAAAGTAGAGGTTTGCAAAGTGTGGAGATCCAAATTTAATGCACATGCAGCTCTTGAAACATTGGAATTTTTTTCAATAAATCACTTGTTTGCACCAGTTCCCAAATAATGAACCACCCCTATGGCTTCATTCCTCCTTGTTGCTGGCTACTATGGATGATAATTAAATGTAGATGAGAAAAAAATTGCCTCAGAGACAAAAAAGTCAACATAAGAAAAAAATGACCATTGACTTTAATGTATTTGGACAAAAAGTTGCATAGACAAAAAAGTTGCCACAAAAAATGCCCATTGACTTTAATGAATTTAGCATGAGAAAATTTTGTTAAACATAAACTGATGCCTATTTGCAAATTTTTTTTGCAAATTCTTTAGGATATATTCTCTCATCACTAATTTCTACTTATTTTGCATATCCAGTTGATTGGCCCTTAGATTGATGACCATTTCCACTTCCTCTTTGGTCTGCAGCAGTTGATCTGGGTGGATGTTCCATTGAGCTTTGTGTCAAGAAGGTCCCAGAAATGTTGGGCCCTAAAGGGACAACCCCTTTAGAGAAGTCGGGGAACAGTTACTCCATAAACAAGGTCAGCTTGTGTACAGGATAGTATAGCAATCTCTAGGAGGAGTGAGATAGTGAGCTTTAGTTAGCAAGAGCAACATTGAGCTCCACCAAGGAGGATAAATGGGAGTAGCTCTCTCCGAGGCCCTGCTTGTCTGTTGTGAAGGGATCACAGTACTGACAAGGGAATTAGGTTATTGTTCTATCCCTCTTCCACGTTTACTGTAGTGATCCTGACCACATGAAGTAATGACATCGTGGACGGTGTGTATTTCAACTCCTCCTGGTATTCCTTCATTGGTGCCATTGTGTCTGTTACACCTGTAAACGTACCCAGGATTTATTGACTACCTCATGTTCTGTGATTATTTTCAACCCTGTGGAGCTTTATATTGAATAAAACCTGTTGTCATTTTGTTTGCAATGAACCCATGGTGTCATTTTCCTATTATTTTTCACTTTTTGGCAAATATAGAGGTGTAGTTTAACAACACTATCATGCACTCTTTCCACATTTAACGTAAGCCCATCCTACTGAAAGAGGGTCCAATGTACCCATGCTCTACCCTTTTTAAGCCAAATTAGTGTTACCCATATCTATCTATCTGTAAAGTACTACCCAATTTGTTTGGTGCTATAGAAATACATGTTAATAATAATAAAATAATAATCTAACTATCTATCTTCGTTTTGTTTGTTTTAGTAGTTTTCATTTTGATTGCATTGGATTACATTGCCATAATTGTGGCTGTGGGTCATTACAACAGGATCAAACACTTTGCTCCAGCAAATACACACCAGGTACTTACAAGATGAAGTGTATATGGTACAGATGCAGCCACTTGGATTTGTGTGTTAAATGCGTCGTGACTCAGGGTTAATTGAAGAAACTGTGTTATCTAAAGTTATCTTAACTCATTTAATGCATTTAACCTTTTCATTAGCATACCAAAGCGCCATTGTTTTCAATGGTGAACTCTTTAATTGGATGGGATGCTGTGACACAATATTCTGTGATAAGTGAGTTAAATGGGATAGATGAGTTAAGTTATTCTGTGTCAAACGCACAATCCAAAGTGGCTTCATCTGTATGTATATTCCCTACAAAAGAAATTATCATTTAACATTTCTGCATAAAGAAAAGTTTCTTTATACGTGTATCCGCTGAGATATGAGAAAAGGAGATTTTCCATCCAGGATTGGAAAGATCAATAAAATTATGGATTTCATGTCCAAAGCAGGTCATTTTGGGTAATGCAGAGTATATTTTTACAAATGTGTTGGGCACTTTTCTACAATCCCACACAGAATTACAAGAATCAATGAAAACATGCTTCTATTTTGAAGTAAAAATCAAATACTTCGCTTTTTCCTCTCCAAGTTTGTGATATTTTTTAACTTCCTAATCAATATCTTAATAGACAGGGGCAGTGTAAAAGTTTAATCCTCATTTTCCTTTCTCATCATTCAGTTAACACATCATACCTATGTGAATGTTCAGGCACTATACGATATTGATAACGTTTGATGTCATATTTCCATAAACATCAGTTCAAAATTAGTTATTTATTCAAGCTCTTTGTTTTAATGGTTCATTAAATGAAAGAACTGTTCATTGCAAAGACAAGAGATGTTGTTGTAAAGCATTTGAATGACTTTAATAATATTATATATATATATATATATATATATATATATATATATATATATATATATA
>CM044432.1:5208102-5221573 GCA_024363595.1 Xenopus borealis | reverse complement strand
TCAGTGCAGGAGATCAAAGAGAAAGTCAGGACAATTCAGTAAAAACCCAGGCTGAGCTGTCCCACTCAAAATATGATATGGTGTGTTCTAATATTATGCTTTATTTGAATGTTTGAGATTCTTTTTTTATAATATAAGCACATAGCCTTTCTGCATATCTTTTATCTGGGACACTGCCATGAATTAGCAAGTGTCTTTACATCACCTGTTCCATGGACAAAATACTGTAGCACTACAACATTTATTTCTCACTTTCCTCCCAAAGGAAACCGTCTCATTTCTTCATGAGAAAAAGTAAATGGACAGACAGAACTGATTTCTACAGTCCCAGATATGGTACTTTTAGCCATCTGTTCACACGACAGAGGGATAGAACAAGGGTTGTAAATGATTCGCTGTCAACCCAAGAGGAATTGGTTTTAGCTCATTATGTTTGGCGTTAATAGATTTCACAAGGTACACACATATATCCCTAACAGAGAGGAAGAAACAACTTTGCTTGAATCTTTATGTGAATTAGACTCAAATGCACTGAATATTTTGTTACGTCTGCACAGGATTTTTTAAGTGTACCTGTAGAACCCTGGTAGTAGTAGTAGTATCAATGCTCACACATGCACTTGATTCAGGACAGGAGGGGCTAGATTCATCAAAGAGTGAAGTTAAGAGTGAAGTTCCGCCACTAGAGGGAAATTCCGCAGCTCTCAATTCATTTCTATGGGATTTGTAAAGGCGTATTCATAAAAGGGTAAACTTTCACTTCACCCATTGATAAATACGCCTTGCAAAATCCCATAGAAATGAATTGAGAGCTGCGGAATTTCCCTCTAGTGGCGGAACTTCACTCTTTGATGAATCTACCCCGAGGTGTGAAAAATGCAAATATATGGAACTTAAAGGAGCAGTATCAGTTAATGGAATGGCTGCATCCTTTTTTTCCCACACAAAATGGCTCCTTATGTGCAGTGGCTTAACTATATGGTGCCAGGCCCCCACTGCAAACAAATCTTTGGCCCATCTCACACTGCAACCCCCACCCACTCAGTTTTGTCCCCCTAGCCACACAATCACCTTTCTTTGTGTTGGATAGTGGCTGAGGAGAGGGAATGTCTCTACAGCTATAGTACAGGGGTACTCCACCAATGAGGCTCAGGCGGCAGCGCCCCACTGGTTACCGGGGCACCAAAAATGCCGCTCCAGGCAGTGCCCCCTGGTGTACAGACAAACTTCATTTAACTATTTGCACATTGAACAAACAGGTTTGTAATGTCATTACATGCCCATACTCTTCAACACTTCAACTTCAACAGCTCAATAGTATACTCTTGTGAACAGTGACACCTACAGGCACCTTCTATAAATACCACACACCCCCCCCCCTATTGTAGGAAAGCATTTGGGTAAATGTAATAAACAGAAACCATAAAACTGTAATCATCTTAAAGCAATATTATGCATTCTTCACAAACATAGTCCTTGGTCCTTGCAGGTAGTTTTCTGATTCTCTCAGTATGCCTTATAGGTTCACTTTCTTCAGGCCTATTGCAGTTGGCATCAGAAGTAGGAAAATGTCCTTTATCAAATGGAATGTCTTCAAAGTCATATCTAGCAGGAGCAAGACGACTTGAATTCCATATGCGTCCATCTTGTATATGGTATAGTAAATTTAGATTATCCTTGTTTCAGTAGTCCCAGTTTCTTAATTCGACAAAAAATCCAGACTAAAAGTGAACTTCTCTTGCACCACGTTTTTTTGTCAGTATAAGCCTTGCATTAGGCTTGTTGATTAGTCACTTTTTTGATAATTTCTCAGGAAATTTGTGAAAAATTCATGAAATGCCGCGGGCATCTGTTTTTAGATGCGGGCATCTGTTTTTAGATGCAGGCATCTGTTTTTAGACACCAGCGCACATTGCCAGTGTTGAAAAAATTGTTGCTGGCATCCAAAAACGGACACCAGTATCCAAAACGAACCACCAGTGAATTTTTACCAGGCAAATTTTTCCTGGTGTTTCACAAATTAATTTTTTGGTGGAAGTTTGATGTCTGCAACATATAACTTGCGACTAATCTCCCCGAATCGCTTTCCCTGCCTTCCAGCGACTTAAATGAATAACCGCGTGCGCCCATTCACACGCTGCACTTTCCCGAAATTGCTCGAAACTGCTGGAAAAGCCAGCGCCGCGTGTGAATAGGCGCAGGCGATTATTCATTAAAGATGCTGGAAGGCAGGGGGAAGCAGTTTGGGGAGATTTTTCACCCCAAAGAAGAGGTGATTAGTCGCCAGGCGACAAATCTCCTCGAATCTTCCCATCTGGCCTTAATAATTCAGCTGGAGATGATTGGGTCGTTGCATGGCACGTTGCTCTGTAGTTATGTAGGAACTCTGTTGTAAATACTTTCCAAAATTTCCCAGTAAGATTTGCTGTCTGTAGTGCTTTTTCAGACTTTGGTTGAATCGCTTGATTTCTTCTTTTGCTTGTGGGTAACACACTGAAGATTTCCTTTGCACAACTTTTCTCTCTCTCAGAAAGGATTCAAACTCAGATGAGACAAACTGTGGTCCGTTGTCTGATATTAACTACTTTGGATTTCCTTCTCTGCTGAAGACTGTAGATAGAAATGTTATTAATGTAGCTGATGAGAAACAAATACAATTTCTGGCCATTTACTGTAATTATCTATCAGAGTTAAAGCAAATCTACAGTCTATAGGAGCATCTGCAAAAGGACCCACAATATCAATAGCAAGTGTTTCCCATGCTGTATCAGGGAATGGTACTGGCTGAAGTGGTGGTGTATGTGTGATAGCTGTTTTGTCATGATTCTGACAAGTAACACAAGAATGAATGGCAGTTACCACATCCATTGATGGCTGTACATACTGAATACAGTATATGAATATAAGTTAGTTTCCTCATTAGTACCTAGAATGGGAATTGTTCTGATTCACTCCTTATTTAGAGAAAAGGGGACTTGATCTGTCCCAATTATGTTAATGATGATGATGTGTATAACATTTCCTTACAATACCTCTTTAAATTTACCGCTGTGAAATGTTGCATAGACAGATTAATGGACAAACAATCCCTGTTTTGTTTAAAAGGTAGGCAGTTTTTAGTAGTTGTATGCAGAAAATGTCTCAATGTCTTAAATATATTGATAATAGGTTGAGTGCAGAGGACCTCTTGTATTTTTCTATATATATATATATATTTTTTTTTTTATTTTTTTTTGATTATATTATATTGGAGTATAGGTGTAAAACTATATCATTTACAGGGGTTGTTCACCTTTGAGTTAATTTTTAGTATGGTGTAGAAAATTATATTCTCAGACAATTTGCAATAACTTTTAATTTTTTTAGAAGGGGGCCAGTGACCCCCCCCCATTTCAAACTGGAATAAGTCAGAAGAAAAAAACAAAGGCATAAATAGACCAATAGGGAAGTTGCCATTCTATAGCTTAACAAAAGTTAACTGAATTTATTAGGCTGTGAACAAGAGTGGGATGGACCTGGGCAGTGTTAAGGCCACCAGTCTTACCCTTTCCCCATATAGCATAATGATTACAATAATGACCCTTGGGCGGGTATTTACCAAATATGTTTATTGATTTTTTTTAAATAAAAATGTCTGACCAAACTAGATTCTACAATGTGACCTTATTTATTTAAAAAAAAAGCACAATTTAATTGGATATGGGACAAACTTGATAAGATCAAGAGAAAATCTGAATCTGAAACAACATGTAACTGTAGCATAACATCAGTCTAATAGGAATTCTTGTCTAACCACTTATTCCACTGAGTGAATGGGCCACCATCATGCCGGCCACCCAAATGTGCTGCACCTGGATGGGCAAGTAGGAGTGAATGGGCTCATTCAACCTTACCTCCTTGCCCTTACTTGGAGAGGCACCAGCACTGGCAATGGGCGCCGGTGTCCAAAACTAGACGCCAGTGTCCAAAACGAGACGTGGCGGTGTTTCGCAAATTTTTCATAGAGAAACGCCGCCGATTCGCCCATCACTATTAGAGACAATTTTATATAAGGCTTTTGTGTCAGCCTCTATTACCAACTAGAAGCTAACTGGTTCAACTTGACAGACAAGTCTATTTTCAAAGCTTGGCTACTATTTTACGACTATATTTATTTCATATTACAGAACAACTCAGCATTTAATGTCCTTGAAACTCAATTTCTTTTAAAATTACATCTTCTGTATGTAGTTCAACATCAATGTGATGATATAGCGCAATGAGACAGTTTGGTAGAATACTGCACATCAGTGAAAAGATGTAAAGTCAAAGTTACAGGGAACCTTAGCCTGGAGCTGAATGAAAAAAATATATCATTTAACTGGATCATAACACAAACATAGTAATATCACAAACCTAAATGTGCTACTATAAAGGTTACCTTCAGTAGGAATTATTTAAAAAAGAATGTGTTATTCCCTATGGATTATTGGCAGAAACTCCTGTTATTATAATATCTAGGACAAGCTTGGAGCTTTCCAGGGAAGCTAAGAATTCCCCTCGGAGAAATTAGCATTCTGCATTTTTTCTTTCTGATCTGGAATTTCTCTCTCTCCAAGGATATGTTAATTTATTTTATTATGCAGTTTGATCATAGAATGCGTATTTGAATGTAAGGTAATTGTACTCGTATGAGAAAATATCATCATTTCATGTTTAGGATAGATAACTTTTTATTAAAAATTATCTGTGACAAAATAATCACAGTCTTGTTCACTATAGGCTTCATTTCAAGAATTCCCCATGGGAATCTTACAAAACTAATGTATAACTGTTAAATACAAACAAAATTAAACAAGTATTTCATAAAATTTTTAATATATATATCTACAACTGGGAAAATAACTAATCATGTCTGTTATCTGGAAGGCGTGTAGCCCTTTCCTTTTCCAGATAAGAGGTCATTCCAGAATGTTGGAACATTAAGCTTTAAGGCTTCGAAAAAAAAATAATTGTATATCAACCTGCAACAACTAATCGGTATGATTTTTAACAGTTATCTTTAAATAAATCTGATTGGTCTGGACTAGTTGTTACCGGTTAATAGAACTGATGAAAACATTGTACCTATTATTATATCAACCAATTATGTTATTCCTTTAAAGACACCAATAACATTGTTTTGGCATCCATATGGATATCTGTTAGCTTAGTTAACATCAGCTAATAAATACTCTCTATACAGTCAAACATAGAAATTCGTACTACTGTATGGTGGTCCTTTCTGGGTAATGGATTTCAAAATAATAAGCAGTGGTATCAAGAAAACAATTGGTTAAATAATCAGCTATCAGCAATATTCACAACTGTCTTAAAGGTCTAGCTGACCATTTAGATATCTGCCCTATCTGGACAACCAAATGCATGGTCTAAATAGGATGTATCTGATTGTTGGCTGGGATCAACAGGCCCAGCCTACGTTCTCTGTAAGCATTTTGCAAAAAGGGGTGGAAATGATGCCCTGGGAGCAATATCTAGTTATGGGTGAATCTACCCTGTTTCGCTTCGCTGAAAAATTGCCGAAAAAATTCACGAAACGACATTGCGTTGCGTCAAAAACAATGCGCGACTCGTTTTTTTCAGCGAATTTTCGGGAATTTGTTGCGAATTTGCCCCTGGCGAATAAATTCGCCCATCACTAGCAATATCTATATGGGAATTAAGGCAGAAGGGACTCTGGGTGATGCATATTACCTTCTAGAGGTTGTTTAACTACAGCTTACTGGGACTGCCAGAGGCTGTGTTTCAGCAAAAGCTGTAGGGCTAAATGGACATCCATAGGGGATACAGTATATTGAAATCAGTTACAGAAACAATCTGTATTTCTTCATTTAGTGTCTATGGTGACCATGTTGGGATGGGCAAATGTCCTCTTATGCTTTGTCTACTTCTTGAACGTCTTCACTTGAACTTGGCAAACAGTCTCTTAATTCTTTAGGGAAAGGTCACACTGGGAGATTTGGGGAGATTTAGTTGTTCAGCGACTATTCACCTCTTCTTTGGGGTCACTAATTTCCTTGAACTGCTTTCCCCTGTCTTCCACCTGCTAGAATTAAAAAATCGCCTGTGGCATGGCACCCACAACTATTCGTTTTCACCCACAGTCTCCTTGTGAGGCAACTTCGGGTGGCTTCAGAAAACGAAGCACTGTGTGTGCCATGCCGTCAGCAATTTTTTATTGTAGCAAGCTGAAGACAGGGGGGAAGCAGTTTCACCCCAAAGAAAAGGTGATTAGTCGCCATACAACTAAATCTCCCCAAATGTCCCAGTGTGACCTCACCCTTAAGTTGTAAATGAAATGCTTTACTAGAGCCAAAAACACCATTTATTCATGATACAAAAGGATTAGGAAGTCTCACATTTATACTCTGGCTACTAAGTCATCGTATATTCTCCTAAAACAGACTGTTTTTATTGCTCTCAAAGGAGACAATAGTTCTAACTACTACATATCACAACAGCTAATTATCTTAATTTGTATGATTACTTTTCAAGGAATAACACCTCTGGGTAAATTCACAAGAGGGGAGAAAAGCATAAAATGGGAACCCAACCTTGCACAACAAAACTATATCATATGCACTTAATGAAAAGCAAAGCACAATTAATTTCCAAAGAGGACTAATTAACATCACAGGTAAACTACATAAGCTTTCAGTTGTTAAAAATCTGCAAATATTCTGTTGTTATAGTGCATTAGGACAGAAAGGAGCTACATGGAAAAAAAAACATACCATCAATAGGGTAAGGTTTAAAGTTTGCACCATTTCAAGTTAACCATAGCAACCAATCAACAGTGTTTACAAACATCTCAGTATCGTCGATTGGATTACAAGACCTGGGACTAATATGACTTTTATTACATTACCCCTTTACATATTTAAGGAGGATAAGAATACAAAAACATTCATCAACCTCAATCCATCAATTTCAAGTTGACCTTAATAGCTTGGTGTAGTCTGGGAAATTGATAGATGAAATCCAGCATAGATTGTGTGACCTGTTGATGAATGAATGACTTGAAGCCCCCATGACTGATTCTGCTTCCCACAAATTATTCAGCCCTTAGACATTCAAATCTTACAAAAAAAATACTACAAGACATATTGACTGCACTGCACATATTTTATTCCTTCAATATTTCAGCCACTGATATACACAGGTATAATAAAATCCTATTTTATATGAAACATTTTGAAGTTCTTGTCATATTGCTACATACAAGCTTAAGTACCATAACAATTCCCTCTCAATATAAGAAAAGTCATCATTATACCCTTTAACCTCATTTGTCTCATTAAATCAGCTGTTGTTCTCTCAATCCCAATATATTCTGCATTTTAATAGTAATTTTTATTTTTAAATCTCCTTAGGACATTTATGTGAAATAGCGTATATTTTAAATTTTCACACTATCATATAGCCTTGAGAAACCTAAAAAATATAACTCTGAAATGTCACAGTAGTTGACAGGAGGATACATAGCATTTATTTATAGCCAACATCCTAGGAAATATATAAATTGGTGATAGATTCTAGTTCTTATATTTTGTCCTTTTCTGACATGACCTTAATGTTTAGAAACAGAAATACAACTTTATAAAGCTATTTTCATTAAAAAGAACTGATTTATTTGAATTAACACAAATATAAAGTATTTCAGATTTTTCTAAAAGCTTTTAAAATGGGCAAGGATGAGAGCAATTGCACACTTTGTCACATTCGGTCTTGCCTTTGATAAGTTACATAACATATGAGTTACATAACATTCTAAATAGACAACTATGTTGCAATTGGTCACTTCTTTCTCCCAGTATTGTGTTATACTTTTAGGTGTAATTCATTGAAGCTTCCCTATTTGACAGACAGATATGTCCTGTCTAAGCATGATATAATTATTACCTATAGGATACACACATAACATTATGATTAATCTTTCAGATTTACATTAAGAATGTGATATTGGAAACTACTTATCTGGATGTTTGTAGCACATAGGTTTAGGTCCTGACTCTTGGCCCTAGCAGCTCACTGAACAGATCAGTCAAAGTCATTTTTACTCCGAGACCTATTGTAAAGAATAGGCATGTGGGAAGAGCTTGGAAATATTCTGAGGTGTCTTAGGGGTCTTTATTAAAGGGATACTGCCATGGGAAAACATTTTTTTTCAAAATGCATCAGTTAATAGTGCTGCTCCAGCAGTATTCTGCATTGAAATCCATTTCTCAAAAGAGCAAACAGATTTTTTATATTTCATTTTGAAATTTTTTTCACAATATTATCAAGTTTTTTCCAAATAAGATGTTTTTGAAAATGGTATTAATAACTATGGGACAAGTCTGTGCTAAATTGGTCCGAGTAGTTTTCAGATAACTGTGATAAATAAGATAACTTTGATAAATAAGAGTTAATTGCTGCTGCTAAGCTTTAACACAGAGATGAATGTTGTTAAAATTTTGATAATTTGAAACATATTTAAAGAAAACAATTAAAAAAACAGTGTAAAATGGGACATATTTCAGTAGAAAAGTAGGTTAAATTAGTATTGAATAAATTGTGGGATTTCCAAAGGTAAAAAGGTAAATTATATAAAAATTTTGCATATTAAACATTAATGAATTCAAATTACATCAAAGCTTCAAAGGGGTTGCAGAGGATAAGAAATTTCAAAACCAAACACCTGTTTGCAAGTTTTTGTGTATATTGAATTAATTAAATGGGATGATATTTGTGTTCTCATAGATGGCAGCAGGAAATACTTTATATTTCAAAAAAGAAAGGAAGCAGACAGGGTGACACACAAAGATCAGTTGAAATAGTTGACTTCCACTATTATTTAAAACACGATTCCATGATGAGAATAAGATTCCATGAACAAGAGAACGTAGGAAGAAAAAAACTTCCAGGTTCTCTGGATTCATTTCATTCTCTATGGAAAGTGTTTTGTAAATATATAAATGCTATATAAAGGAACCTATGGAGACACTGGTTGGAGATAGTGAACTATGTCAGAAAGAAGGGATTTGAACCTTACAGGCAGAGAAAGGGAGGGCAGATGGGAATCTGCAAGTCTAACTAGAAGAACGTTTCCATAGTTTTGACAGAATAGACTAAAACCACTGGTATGTACAGTACTTACTGTAGCTTTCTGAGAAATTAACAGATATTGATAAGACATGATGAAGAGAAAGCAGCTGATCTCAGGTACTAGAGGGATCCTTCTCTATCTGGAGATTTCCTGGTGTCTGAGGAAAAAAATGTTTTTCAAAATTCATTGATTTGGGGATTCAACTTTGTATTCCAAACAGATACTGTACCTGATTATGCCCAAATACATCTTTTAAAATTCTCACTTTGTAGTTACCCATCTTTAAAGTGACATTCATTGAAAACAGTAACTTTGGTGGAACATTTATATAAAAAGTGTTAATATTTCCCTAATATAAAGTTGATGTTGAATTAACTATGCAACTGGAGTATACTGTGCATACACAATACTTTCTATACTGCTTAGGGTGTTAGAGTTCACATTACTGTTGATGTGTAATGGCTACTAATAAAGCACTGTTATACTTGGTTCTTCCTCGGCTACCAAAAGATAACAGTATGACTTGAGAACTATAAGTTCCATAGGTGTCAGTGAGGCAAGTGAGATATATAGCTATGAGTGTGGAGCTCAGCATAGACCAGCAACTACAACAAGACATCAACAATGCCAGCACGATGGCTCAGAAGTGCAATGCTGGGGTTGGTTCCCGCCTAGGTACTAGAAGCTAAGTTTTTCCAACACTCCATAAACATACAGGCAGGTTGAGATTGGATATCATCTGCAAAATTTGATGGTGAATCAATCCTCACGATAAATAAAATTTTATTGAATTCAATTTAAATAATGAAAATGAGCAGGGAGAGAGAAAGGCTATACAGAAAGTGAATTCATTAGATGCCACAACATCCCCATGCATAACCATATTAATTAAAAATATATGTACCATTAATCCCGTAGGGTACATAATCATAAAATGATCACATTTTACCATTATCCACCAGAGGGGTAAGGTAATAAAGGATGCTGCATTTGATAGAGTTATTGTCACCTATACCATTCAATCAACAGGTAGCATTTAAAGCTTAGTGGTCGAAAACGTAACATCTAGTTGCTATGGGTTTCTAAACCCGGGCAAGCATTCTACCTTTAATTAAATTACCCTTCAAGAGCATTATTGTTATCAGTGCCTTGTTAAACTGTAGCTCTGTTAAATAATTGCCTGACTTTTAATTAATTTCTCTTTTGTCATTTCCACTTGCTTTGGCAGGTTTAAGTTCAAGATTTCTCTGAATTCTCTCAGGGGAAAGTTATATTTGATTACTAAAATGAGAAGGGGTTTCTGGAAATTAGCAAAGGAAATGTAAAAGAAATTAACAGCTACACCACAAATGATTTAATCAGCATTAGAGAATATTTTTAGTAGAATTACTTGCCTCAGTGCCCCCATAAATAAGCAAGCATATGCATTTGTGAGATGCTTCAATATAGAGACGCTAAATCAAAATGTGTATTTTGTGCTGAACATGGATAGCACACGTGTCCCTCCAGTGTCTGCATTGGCAAATATGCTGGAATTGCTACAAAGTGCAAAGACAATGTGCTGATACTGGCCAGTGCTGCATGCAGTTGTATACAAAATGCTCTGTAAAATTCTTACAAGGTGTAGGTTATAGATCATATTTATAATCCTATCTTGTACAACCTCTAATTTATTTATGTCCTTTTGATGTTGCAGAACAACGTCTGCTTCATAAACCCCCTCTTCTGCCTCCATAAGTTTTATGTTTAATAAGTCATAGGCTCTTAAAATACCTTATCACATTCACTCCCCTCGGCTTGAATGAAAATGTCCAGAAAGTGTGAACTCTGGAAACAAAAGGATTCATGGTGTGCTCTCTGTTGTAACAGGAATTTCTTTTGAAGGTTGCATTTACATAAATGAATTGTATTTTAACACATAAAACATTTCGCCAAATACTTGTATTGAAAATGTGTGTTTGTTTGGGGAGGGGAGGAAATCTATGGTGGTTTTTCACATTGTCAAAACTATTCAAATGCATTGTTTTCTTATTATATACCACTACTTTGTCACAGAAAAGCACTTTAAGTGGAAACAGCAGTATTTTGCTCTCTAGACACACAACAGATGAGAAAATCACATACACAAAAATCACAAGGTTTCATCTTGATTTAAGCACAAGGGATTTTAAACATGCAAAAAGCTATGTGTTGAGTGCAACTGGGAGAAACTGGGAGAAGAGGAGACACATGGGCAGAACATGGATATGCACTCACAGGCCCTTCAATTGCATGCCATTAAACTTGCACATATAAGCTCAACTAGCAAGAGTAGCAATGTACAGTTATGGGATCCCTTACTTTGAAATCCATTTACCAGAAAAAAAAAAGAATAGTCTTCTGCCACAGAGTACATTTTAATCAAATAATTCAAACTTTTAGCAATGATTTGCTTTTTCTATGTAATCATTATACTATGCTACTTTGTACTCGATGGTAACTTAGCTACATGAATCCATATCTGTGGCAAATCATAATTAAATGATTTTTAAAAGAATAACACACAGTGATCCAAATTTAAAAAGCATCCCATATTTGGAAAACCCCATGTCAAAGCAGTCCAGATAATAGATCCTATGCCTGTATAACTATTGAATATACTGATTGTCACCGTAGTTTGGTTCCACTACCCACACTTACAGGCATAGAACATTTTAAACCTACTGTATACACATCCAAACCAGGCCTGAACTTAAGGGATTTGCCATTGTCATGGAATTTTCAGGCACCAAAGACCACTTGAGGTGACAAACTTTGACAAAAGCTCTGTAGATTCCGAATGCAGAGTCAGAAACCTGAACAAAGGAATCAAAGAGTTTTCATAGATATGGGAATGTATTACATGAAAATATATCCATACGAAAGTGAAAGGGAGGTGCATGAGCATAGAAATATCACTCCACAGCACAGGAAAACAAAGAACTGTTCTTACAGTTGAATAGGTGGCTCTGCCCTGGAGTCTTGGGGGCCCACCAGGATTTCAACATGAAGGGTTAGTTACTGGGGGTGCCATTCTGAGTTCTAAACTTCCATTCAATTGGGCAGCCAATTGGGGGGAGTAGGTCTGGGCATGGGCATGTCAAGCAAAGCAAACAAAAAACATCTGTCATTTGAAATAATAAATACTTTGTAGGTAACTAAAAGGCCCCATGTTCAAGGCACTTTCATATTAACACCACTTGGAAATGGATTAAGGAATTTCTCAGTTTATTAAAGAGCATCAAAAATGACGGTGAATGTGGAATTTTACAGCTGATGGATACAATTGTGTGCTTGCTGTCCCTATGGGTTTCATCTATTGCTAGAAAATATATCAACACTCATAGATCAGACCATTTCTGCACTTTTAAAAGGACAGCAAAATAGATCATGTTTCTAAACCATTCAGCTCTTATTAAAACTAAAATAGACAGCTTCAGAGGTAGACACGCTTGTGTCCCTTATCATTAATCTTCCACTGTTTTTTGTCTTCTAAGGATTGCAGCAATCAATGCTACTGCATGCTGTATAGTATATGTATATTAGACACTAACTAGTGTCCTTTGATTTTAACATTCCCTCTGCTGTATTCATAGATTAATTAGTAATTGTGCTACCACCAGGGGCTGTTGCAAGTGCAATATAAGCCAATTTAAAAAAAGTTACAGACATATAGAAGGAAAAGTCTTTCTCACTTTTTAATCCCCAACTCAAATCGCTTTAATGAGCAGCATGTTGAGGTTGACTTGTTTCAAATAAAGGAATTTAATCCTCACCACATTCCCACAAAACATTGCAATGTGAATGCTCCATGCAAGGGATATAAGCACACATGGTTAAACAGGTACACTGGAATGCACACATTTTTGTATTGAAAATATATAATGCACATTTAAATTTTGTAGTATGGCTAAGGCTTATGCCACACAGGAAGATCCTGGGAGATTAGTTGCCTGGCGACTAATCGCCGCGTCTTTGAGGCAACTAATCTCCCTGAATGGCTTGCTGGTATCATGCACCTGACTAATCTCCCTGAAATCTTCCTGTGTGGCCTAAGCCTAAAAATCCTCAGTTTTGTGTGGAATAAGTGGTGGTGCACAATCTGGAAACCCTGTTATACGATGTTTTGAAAGTCCATATATACCAAAAGAAAATCAGATGGCACTCAGAACAGCAAATGTGCTGAAACCCTTAGGTTATTTTATTGAGATCTCCACACAATGTTTTGGGGTTTTTTCCCCATTCTCAAGTGCTCTTACACATGTAACACAGGAAACAGGTGCTGTATTTAAAGATGTGTGGGAAGGGACTCATCCCCCCTACATC
>CM044432.1:5179135-5193987 GCA_024363595.1 Xenopus borealis | reverse complement strand
ACCAGTGAATTTTGAAAATTCGATCTAATCGAATGATTCTAATCGAATGATTCGAATAAAAATCTATTCGAATATTCAACTATTCGACAGTTGAATTACTTCCCCTTTAAATTTTTATTCGAGTGCCAAGTTCGCCAGATCAAAGCTACCACATTGAGTTTCATTATTTTTGATTGAATAAAAATATTAGCAAATATTCTATTGATCTATAACGTCGTTCAAATAGATTCATCAATATTTGCTATTCGATCGTACGACCAATCAAATTGCGCTAAAATCCTGCAAATTCAAATATCTTTTTATTTATATATTTTTATCCCCCAACAATTCCCAGCTATTCACATGGTCGAATTTGAGGTTTTTTAGTAAATCTGCCCCTAAATGTTACCTATAGGTCATGTTGATCATTTTTTGCCGAGAGGTTAGTTTTTGTATATACTGTAACTGATAGTTGAAGTTCCTAAGCCTGACTCTCTGACACTCTGACTTTGCCAACCTGACTGTCCCATCTCAGCCTGTTAGTAACAGTTTCTAATGCTAACGTACTCCTGCTGCACAAATATGGCAGCCCCCTCATACAGGAACATGGGAGATCAGACAGGTAATGTAAAAGCATCATGCAAATACAATAGAAATACTGTAGCTTTCAAAGCCAATATTATAATAGATGTAAAAAAGAGTTTAAGTTCAGGTGTCAGTATCTCTTTAAGGACATTCGCAGGGCAAAAAATAATCAGCAATTCATATTCACTATGCAAACCAATCTGCCCTGCTCAAATTTTATATATGAGCCCCACTGTCTGCAGTTTATATTAAAAAAACTTGTGAAAAAAAAAACAGTGAAAAAACAACAGAAAATAATGAATTTCAGAGATTGCAGATATACATGAATTAAAAACCTGACATTTTATATAATATAACAAGAATTTTAATAAATATTAGGGCATTCTGAATATTTTCCTTGTACACTATTTTTTGTGTGTTGTAAAGCCAATGAAAGTTAATAACCTCCCAATTATTATTTTTTTTTAATTCAAAACTGGAACTGTACATGAAAGACAGAAATAAATCGCCAGCACTTGGTCTAACCCTCACTGTGGCATTGACCAGCTGCTATAAAACACACTTGTGCCAGAGCTCAGTCTAACACACAATCTGGAGTTGACCAGCTGCTATAAACAATAAAATAAGTACTGCATCTTTCTGCTTCAGATTACCTAAATGTAAAAAGTTGCTGAATTTTGCATTCTTCACAAAACCCTACAAGAGTAGTTTACATATCTCCTTATACATATCTCCATTATTAATATGAAAGCCATTTAATACTTTAATGCACCAAATGCATATGATTAGTCAAAATATGTGTAGTGTAGAAAGCCAACATTTAATAGTGCATGCACAACATTATGGCAAGTGCAAACAAAACACTGCCTGCATTTTATGCATCCAAAATGCCCTTACCAAAAATGTAGACCCATAGATAAATACATTATATTTATATTTTAATATATTTAATGATATTTTAAATATATAGATCAAAGAATATGAAATGGACAAATCTTTATACCAAATAAAAATTTGATTCCACAATTCATAAAATTCTCATTTATCAAACACTAGTACAAGAGTGCAAAAAAGTTAATTAAGTCAGTGTCCTGTCCCCATCACTGTGAGAAGTGAATCAACAGGCAGTTTACTCGCCCTTTAATCACCACACTGTATAAGTTCTGGAACTTGTTTAATGACGATGATCAAAAGAAGGTAAAACTGTAGATACAAACAATACAGTGGTATCAGAATACATTCTGGATATATAAAATACAGATGGAATACAACAAGACATATATGAACATCTGATATAAGCTATACAGTCACTATAAGGCCCAAAACAGGTGTCTGCTGAGAGGAAAACACTGAGTGATAAACTACAAACAGGATGCATGTAACTGTAAAATACCCATAATATAATGATAAGGCATTAAAGTAAAATGCAAACATACCAACGATGCTTAGGTAGGCCTGCTTGGAAACAAGGATGGGTGAGGATTTCACAGACTAGTGAATTGTGGCTGTTACCACAGAGATAGCTGCTTCCTTTCTGCACCAGGAAGTGATGTAATAAAAAGTGGCAGAGAGGATTTCAGAATAGGAAGTAAACTAGATGACAGGCCGCACTACTAGAAACGACCAGCAGGTGGGGTACCCTAGCTGTTCAATACACACATGTAACAAATTATGCATATAAAGAAATTGACAGCAGTTAAGGAATCATTATTCATGTACATGGAAAACAGACCAAACTACTGCTGTGGCAGCACAGTCAGTATTATAAATTTGTATATAACATCATTCTGTAATAACTAGATATTCCATACTCATAGAAAACCCTAAGAATATTGCTTCTATAAACAGTAAAATATAATTTCTAGATAGTATTTTCAATGACACTTTGCCCCTGCAAACAAATTGTATTGTGAATGCTTAACGCAATCCAACTGTATTGTTTGTTTGGAAATTACAACTTCAAAATGATTCAAAATATGTTATGTAATGAAACAAATATGTTATGGTTGGCCTGTTTTGTTTTAGGAAGATAGGAAGGAAATTGAGCTTCCGCACTCCAGAGTGCGGAAGCTCAATTTTTTTTCCTACTGTATCTTCCTAACATTATACGTCATGGGACGCCAAGGTTTTTCCAGCACCTGACTACTACATTGATTATGGATTTCTTTCATTAACCAGAAAAGGTGCGGTGAGTCAGAGCGGTTGTTTCTTTTGTATGTCTTGTTTGTTTTAACAAACAGTAAACAAAACTTATTCCACTTTACATAATTTTTCTACCATTTTGTGTTACTAGGTCTTGGACAGAAAGAAAAGATATTCTAGCTAAGGATCTCCTGCTGTGTTTAAACAAGCTTAGGTTGCTTATGGGATAGTATCATATTTATACAGTATAATATTTGAATACTGCTTTTTGATGCACATTCAAGGCCTGCATAAATGCCACACACTTTGAACACATATTTTAACCTCAGAAACTTTCAACACTATGGGGCAGATTTACTATGGGTCGAATTGTCAAGGGTTTTAGCCCTCAAATAAATAAATATTCACCAAAATCAGATACATTTGTGCCAGTTTTGAGCGCATTTTCGACTATTCACAAGAATCGTATGATCGAACGATTCTACGAAAAGTTGCAGAAAAAACGTTCGAATATTCGCCAAAATTCGTATGAATCAAACATTCAAAGCGTTCGATCATACGATTGAAATTCGGCAAAAGACTTAGAAATAAAATCCTATGGGGGATTCCCATAGGCTTCTATTGCAATTCGGTAGGTTCAATCTGGCGAAGTAGGCAGTCAAATAAAAATTTAATGGGCAAGTTCTTCGACAGGCGAATAGTCAAATTGAGACTATTCTCGACTATTCCCATGAATGTTCGAATCCTTCACATGAATTTAGTAAATCTGCCCCTATGTAGAGTTGACTTTCAACTGATATAGTGGATCTGTATCTAAAGTTGCTTAGTATATACAGAAATACTACAATTGGGCCTATTTACTAAAACATTTTTTCTAGTATTTACCTGTAAATAGAAAAAAAATCGACCTAGCCCAGAAATAGGAATCAATTTTCAATTGTTACTTGAAAAGCGCAATTTCTTTTGATTGTTGCACCAAAATCAGCTGTCTGATAATTCTGAGAATCATGCGGGCAAGAAAAATATTCAAATTGTAAAAGACATTGACTTATCTGGAGTATTTTTTTTGGATTCTCATTTGTAGCAACTTCATAGTGTAAAGATCCTGAAAAAGTCACTTTATCTGGCAGCAAAAAAACAGAAGCTAAAAAGTCGAGGTTTAATAAACTGGTCCCTTTGTATAAAGGTCAACAGCCCATTTAACAACAGAAAACACAAACATAAAGCACAAAAATAAACAAATGGTTCCTGAAAACAACAAGACATAATACAAAAAGGATTCAAATACTATGCAGGAAAGTTGCTGAAAACAAATTTTTTACATTTGTCTAGCTGTAACAACAGTCTAAAATGTTTCCCTGAAGATGCTGGGAGTTGGAGATACCGTAAACAACAGCTGAAAGGTTTTAGACCTGACATCTTCATGTTAGAAATATATCTCAAGCCCGATGTTGCAACACTCAGGAGTAAAGACAGATCTAATAAATATTAGAAGTTGACATTCTGTATCCTATGAGATGTAGAGAAGAGACTAGAAACTCTCACTTTTGGATTTATTCAAAGAATAACTATACATGTTATAGCCAACTATTAAACATTGAACTAATGACAGCAAAGATACGTCTTGAAATGTGTAAGCAACTTCCTAAGGATAGCACGTGGGCTTCAGCAAAGAGTAAATTGAAATTTATCAAAATTTTATAAATCTGTGATTTTTGAGTGAAAAATGTTGTGGAAGGTTTCTTGATATTTTACATTTTTTGTTATACCTTAGTACAGGCTACTGATAAACCTAGAAATGTATTCTTGTTACACCTATGTCAATAATCTTGACTTTCTGAATAAATTTCTGATGAAGTAATGCCATACCTCCCCACACTTTTTGTTTATCACCACACTTAAATTAACTATTTTGTTCTTTTTGAAGTCATTTCCAAATTCTTAGCAATATTTTTTTTTTATATGTCCACATATGAAGCAGGGTTCACTGTAGCAGTTGCACATATTAGAAAACTTTATTCAAGGTTTAATGAAAGTCATTCCTAGCGTACCGCCCATCAGGTTAACGCAACATGTAGATCAACACGTACAAATACATGTACAAATATCAGTAGAAAGGAGATGTCATGGTCTTGGCCCCAAGAAAAAAAACTGCTTTTAATTCTGTGAATACATCCACGTGTTTCATCAGAACAGAAGGGCATTCTCTAGGCTAAGGATAAAAAAGATAAAAGAAAATTGCACTGACATAGTTTTCGCTCATCAAATGTTACATCCTCTAGCCACAGTTGGTAATTTGCTCATGTTAATCCACCCATTGAGTTAATCTGTTGGTACTCTAGAAATGGTGTTGTCTAGCAGCCTCCCTGTTTTACCTGAAGTCTCCCCTAATATACCTGACTGAGACTGCCACTCATTTAGCAGTACCGCTATTCATTATGATCCTCATCATTACTCCCAAATGTCATTTATAAAAGTTAAGTTCTAAAGCCCCAAACTAGGGTTTTAGTTCCTGCTTCATAATGTTTTCTTTTCTAGTTTTCTCTTTAGTGAATGTTTAAGGTTGTTTGTGTGTGTGTGTATTTGTTATTCTTTTCAACATACTTCGTTTATAGTTGACATTGATCTTTGATGGCAAATTGTGATGGGCAAATCTGACTTTTCTCAATCTGATTTTTGTGTGGCAAAAAATGTGTGAAATGGCAAAAAAGTTTGCAAATGCATTTAAGTCCATGGACATTAAACTAAGTAACATTTTTTAACTACACAACACTTTTTAGAAGAAGTGTATGGCAGATGTCCCATTTACAATTGGAAGATATCATGATCTGTGCTAGGTTTCATACAATAATCTGAAGAATTTGTGTTATTCAGGCTTCAAATCCGAAAAACTGTACAATTTGGATCATCTTTTTCGTCACCAGATATTTTCAATTTAGTAAATAACACCCTTAGAGGGTTTTCAAATTTTTTTGCTAAGAACTGTTCTGAAAACTTGATTTTTTAGAGTTTTTAGTTCACACTTTTTATACCACTAAAATTTGACCTTTAATAAATAAGCCTCTCAGGGTTCAATTGGCCGCATTCAAAAGCATGAAAGTGCGTTCAAAAAATTAAATGTATGAAAACCTGAAAATACTACTCAAAGACAGTGATATCACGTACCCTTTACTGTCTGCTCAATTGCAAATTGAGTTGAAAAATAGCTTGAATTTTGAATTTATGACCCCCCAATTGACATATAAGAACTTGTCATTTTTACATTTTTAAAAATGTTTTGTGATTAATAAATAACAAAATTTTAAATGTCAGAATCCTGTATTTGTTTATTATATATGTAGACAATAGTATAACACATTTTTTGTAAGCTAAAGAAAGAAATGAGAATACCAGCATTGCAATGTTTTTCAAATAATTCGGCAGTTATTTATGAACCTGATTTATTCAATGATTTGCTCATCTTTAGAACTGCAATACATTAATTTCATCAGCTGCAAAACAAATAAGTTAAAAGATCATATTGTTCTTTAAAAGTATATTAAACATTTCTGTATTCTTTCCACTCCAGTATTTTAATATGATTTATTCAGTAATGAAAAGCGAACATGCATTAAAGAACAATATCAATGCATAAATAGTTGAATAGACTCTACAATGATCTGAAATTAACTCTGATTTCTTTGCTCTGAAAAGACTAATATGGTTATTGTGATGGTTTGATGCCTCATTTTTTTTAGGAACTATAAGATAAAATGTACAGCAGTAGTGATAAAAAAAAATTTGTAGTATATTTTTCTACCTCTACTGTTGTCTGGGCATTCTGCAAGGGTGCTGAGTGTGCTCTTAAAGTAAAATATGTGAAAAGAATACAATAATATCTTGCACTGCATTAAGCATGGGAATTGATGTCAATAGTTGATTTTCTCAAAAATAGTTACTTTATTTGCTCATGGTGAAGATGATCTAATTTAAAAAGCAAACATAAATTCAGTTCTGCAGCTTTTTTCTAAATATTCTAAGCCTCAATTACTATACAAGGATGCAAAGCTCCCTTTTGTTTGCACTTTGGGGTTGCCAAATGGGTTGCACCTAGAATGAAAGGCAAAGAGCTGCACTTGTATGAGAATGGACCAATAGGCAGTATGTGAGGATCCATTAAATGCCTCATAGTTTAGGTGGCATTCATATGTTCAAGTGACAGATTGTTAGGGGCAACAACGCAAAAGAGATGCTTGAATTACCACCTTGCAACATTGGGATCTTAGGTTCAATTCCATTCGGGCACTGCAAGGAGTTTACTGGGTACTATGTGAAAGCTTATTCCTCAAAATTCCAATTTTAGGTTTTACAAATCAAAGCTAAACTCACATTCTCTTAAACCACAAATGACACTAAATTATAAAAAGAATGATGCGCTAAAAAATATGAATATCTCTAAAACCTCTAAAACTTTAATGCCTAGTGAAAAAACAAAAGCACTCCATTTTAGTTCTATAAGATATTGACAATTACTTGGTGAGTTTTTGCATTAGAGGTTTTCATGTTTTTTTACACACATTTTTTCAGCTTTTAAGAAATGTACATAGGGAAACTACACATTCTTACTGTATGCATTTTGTAGTCTTAATAATATACAGTAGCTTAAATTATCGTGCATTTGGAAATATATCCAGTCATCATATAAGAAAAACATGGTTGTGTAACTCGCTACTCCACACACTCAGCCAGTGTAGGGAGAGTCACAGCATCAGGCGGAGACATCATAATTTTATAATGTTGGATTGATGTGCACTTGTCTTGGGACCTGTAAAATAGTAAAGAGAGCACTGCCACTTTCAGGTACATCACAGGCCACCAGCCCACCTCTTCTTCAACAGGCAGTTAATTCCACCTCTTCTGTGGAGCTAAAGCACTGAGCAACAAGACAGTGATTTGTATTTACATACATTTTAACACGTGTATAAACATACCTGTAAAACAGTTGGGAGAGCACTGGCACTTTCATGTACATCACAGCCAGGCCACCAGCCCACCTACATTTCAACAGGCAGTTAATTCAGCATATCTCTATTAACATATTGCAGGATTTATAAACCTGGGAGAAAAAGCAGCATAGCTGATATACATGATTCTACCCTGTCATTCATTCCTCATATCCTGTCACTTATTAAATCATGTCACTTCATCCTAAGGAACATATCCAAAATACGATCATTTGTCACCCAAGTTGCTGCCAAAATTCTTATTTACTCTGTCCTATCACGTCTAGAATATTGTAACTCTCTTTTGATTGGCCTTCCCTGCCAGAGACTGTCACCTCTCCAGTCCATAATAAACATTGCCATGAGGCTTATATGCCTCGGCAACCGCTCCTCCTCATACCATTTAGAATTAAATTCAAATTAATGACCCTGACATGTAAAGCATTTCATAATAGTGATGGGCGAATCTACCCAGTCTTGCTTTGCCGAAAAATTTGTGAATTTCCAGCGAATTGGCAAAAAAATTAGCAAAACGAGTCGCGGCACATTTTTGACCCACGTCGCATCGGTTTTTTTTGCAAAGTTTCGCTGGTATTTCGCAAATTTATTCGCCAGACCTAGAAACAGGGCGTACAAGGGGGTTTAGGGAAAGTTAATTAAGGCTTAAAGTCTGGCAAAGATTCTGCTCAGTGTTTGACTATGGGTTTCACACAGAAGTTAGCTAGTCTGTCAGGTACTATTTATTAGTTGATTAGAACCTAATAAACAGCAAAACATACAAACTTATATGTTGGTCAATTCTCCTTGGTACAATCCAAATGATTCTTCTTGTCAGGAGTTTAACCTCTTACAGATCAGAGATATTTGGCGACTATTCACATTTAAGTTAACTGTGTTACAGCTGCATCTGTAAACATCTCAAATGAAGTCTGGGAACAGGATGATAAGTATTAATCACCAGACAGTACTGTTAATCATCCACCAAACAAAGTTCATAATTATCATCATCATATCCTCAACAAAGTCATTTGTATTTTAATTGGGGCTGAATCACAATTAGGAACAGGAAACAACAGCTGGCTCATGTAGCCATACTTGTCTGTAGTGAAGCTTATTAGCACTGTTTCAAAAGGCACAGTAATGTCTTGACGTGTGGTTTCTTAAAGAGGTTTGCCAATATCTCTGCCTTTCCCACACTAGAAATTTTTCCAGATTAATTCAACCACAATAAATATTAAAATTAAATTAATTGGCTATTTTTTTTTCAATTTTCAGTCAACTTTTGGAATGAGTTGCATGAAATGATATGAAATAGATTATTAAAGATTTAAAAATTACACTTTAACATTTTCAGATGTTTACATTTTTAAGATGATAAAATGTCCCTTTATAAGTAACATGTTATCACAGAATTATAATTTATTAATTTGAGTTTCGCTGCAGACCTGCCTAGGTAGCAGAGCATTAAATGGAAATATAGCTTTTTCAGAAAAACAATGAAAATATATTTTTTAAAAAATGCTCCACACATTTACACAATATAATTTTAGCAGATTTTTTCAAATTTGAATCATGTTAAGATCTATCAAACTGTCAGTGAGAAATAATTAAATAAAAACCATGCCAGTTTAAATTCTCCAAGTTGCTGTAGAAGTCAGTCAGTGTCTTTCAAGTATTTAACTGCACTGATTATTAGTGATGAATGAATCTGTCCCTGTCTCTAAAAGGTGAAAAATTTCTATACGCATTAAAGTCAATAGGCCACACATGCCATTATAATCACAAAATAAAATGGATAACAGCAATTTTAACCCCACATGTGCCAAAATAATTACTACAGAAAAATAGGCATGCACTGAATCCACTATTTTGGATTCGGCATAACCCTAAATCCATTGTGAAAGATTTGGCCGAATACCGAAACGAATACAAACCCTAATTTGCATATGCAAATTAGTGAGAGGAAGGGTAAATAGCAGCCGTGCACGTAGTGCGCCACAAACATTTTTTTACTTCCTTGTTTTGTGATGAAAAGTCACATGATTTTAAGGATTCAGTTCGGCTGAATCTGAATCCTGCTGAAAATGTCCGAATCCTTGCCGAATAACGAATCCTGGATTTGGTAAATACCTACAGAAAATGTATAAGCATATTAACCCCTGGATATGCTAGTAAACCCACTTAATAAAATGGATAACAACAATATTAACACCAGACATACCAGTATAATTACTGCAGGAAATAGATACTTAGCATATAAACTTCAGATGTGCCTGTGTAAAAACTAAATAAAATTGATGAAAGTAAAATTAATCCCAAATGTGCCAGTATACTTACTGCAGATCATAGTTAAACCCAGCTGTGACAAAATAATCAGGAAATAAACTGGATGAAGGGTAAATTAACCTTAAATATGCCACTATGTTTACTAAACAAATTGAAAACTAGCATATTAACTCCAGATGTGCCAATAAGCTCTCTCTCTCTCTCTCTGTGTCTCTCTCTCTCTCTCTCTCTGTGATGCAAGAAGCAGAGAGCTGGCTAGGAAGAATCAAAGAAAAAAACTGTCAACACTTTTTGTGATATAACAGTTCTTATTTACTCATTCTGGCCAGGAGGAGCAGGCTCCTTAGCTACTACATTGCTGTTCCCCTCAATATTTAGTGGTCAAATTAATACTATGCCCAATAAGTTAAAGTTTATCAAATTCTTGTTATAGTACTAAAAGGAGTCTGGTAAATGTTTTGGTCTATAGTTGCTTCCTGAGTAAAGTTTACTTAATATCAAACTTCTCTCATTGACTGCGTTCACTATTATACATGGCATGATTTATTATTGGTGCAGTGGGATACTTCCCACCAGCCACCCCTGGGAAATAGTTTGTGTCCTGTGCCAGAAATATAAACCCAAAGTAATCCAGGTTCAATTCATAAATGATCCCCATGGAGCATATTTATCAAGAGTAAAAATAGAGGTCAACAGTATTCACCAGAGTTCTATTCACTTGTATAGAATTTTTAAGGGCATATTTATCATATAGAGTTTGCTCTAATTTCACCCTTTGATAAATATCCAAGTGTGTCTCTCAACCCCTTTACATTCACTGAGTTAATTTTTGCAGCATTACTGTACAATGCAACAAAAATAACATTTATATGCCAGACACAATTATCACCATATATATATTAGAAAAATGCCAATTTCTACTCTATTCTTTAACTAAATCTAAATGTATATATATATATACAGTATATATATATATTATTGGTGTTCGTGCAACACAAAACCAGACAAGATCAAAAAAGTAGAAGCCTTGCTGACTTGATGTAATTTATGATCAATGGCATTTGTCAAATATTAAATTCAGCAGCACAATGTTAATCAAGGTCAGCAGCTTTTTTATTTTCAGTGATTAAGGGTCATGTCAGAAAAGATGTATACACCTTTCATTGTTTAAAGGTTTTTTTTTTGACAATTATTGAAATCATTGCTCATTGTCAAATTACATGAAACGATAATGTTAGATTGCATTGTATGTTACTATATATATACAGTATATATATATATATATATTTTTTTTTTTTTTTAACAAAGGATCCGCATTCTCTGTAAAGTGGTTGAAGAAACTGGTTATTTATTCCACACAATTATGCATATTTCCAACGTTTGGTCCCACCTGGGGACCTTTCTCAAGGATACAGTGCAACATAAGTGTAGCTACTCCAACTGCCCCCAACTGTCTGTTAGTTTTAATTATAAACATTGCATTAATTACAGATTACATAACTTTGTGAAGTTCAATTACAGGTATAGGACCTATTATCTTTCCATATACTGAATCTTCATACCTAAACTTAACTAGAAAAACATGTTAACATTAAATAGACCCAATAGGCTGGGATTAATTATATCTTAGTTGGGATCAAGTACAAGCTGCTGTTTTATTATTACAGAGAAAAGGGAAATCATTTTTAAAAATTCTGATTATTATATTATAATATTGTCTTTGGGAGACAGACTTTCCATAATTCAGAGCTGGATAATGGGTTTTCGAAATAATGAACTCCATACCTGTCTATGTTATTACATTAAAAATTACAAGGGATCATTTTCCACTATTGTGTTTGTATTGATGCGTTGCTTGGCTAAAATAAGGCTCTGGGGAAAGTGCTGCATTGCAAATAAAAACCATTGTGAAATTTACAGATTGTACACATACTGTATGGGCATTGTTGCTGCGAAACAGACTGAATGGGCCTAAGTGATTCAAAATTTATGAACAATGCAGTTTTTTTTTTTACCAGTCCAGACATTGGATTAATTCAATGAATTGGGTAGTGTGAGAAACCCTGAGATCGGGTCATTCATCCTGACTAGTGATGGGTGAATCTGCCCTATTTCACTTTTCACAAAATTAGTGAAACAGTGAAAAAATTGACAAATGCATTAAAGTCAATGCGTGACAAATTATTTTTGACTCGTGGCAATTTTCTTTTCACCCATTTGAGTCTATGGTAGTCTTTATTGTGGTGAAACCTGGCTAAAAAATTCACTCATCTAATCTTGACTTCTAACCAAAAAACTTGTCAACACTTCATTCAGGTTGAACACATGTTGTCAGAAAAAGATGTGCTTATTTAGTAAAAGCCTTTGTCACACTCCCTACCTTCTCGCCGGCGTGGATCCAAGATGGCGGTGCCCAGCGAATACACGCAGACGCAAGGACACCGGCGCCGTAGCGCCGGCGCGTTGACGTCACGTGCTGTGGGGCCAAATTCAAACTTAAAAGGACACTGAAGACCCGGGTTCGAAGCCCGAGTATAGCTCAATCTTGCATTGTGATCCTGGGTGTTCCTGTTATCCTGCTATTCCTGTTTTTGATCTCGAGCCTGTTTCCTGACCTTGACTCCTTGCTGCCTGCCAACTTGAACCTTTGCCTGGACTTGACCTCTCTATTGGATTTCACCTTGAACTGTACTTTGCTTGGACTCTCTAGAAGGGGCTTCCTCCTTGATCCCGACTACCCCCTTGTGGGTGCCGCTGGCCCCGTTGACAGCCTCTATTTATCTAAAATCGCAAATGCCATTATGGTTATTAAAAAATCAGAATACAAAAGGTACAAAAAATAGGTGCATGATGACGTTTTCTGAAAACCTAAAAAACTACAAAGCAAAGGCTGATCTTTGCAAGAAAAGAAATGGAACTTTCATTAACTTCTACATACTCTTGAGAGCTTCTACTTGCCATACCTATAACTATTGTAACATTTCTTGCAGAGAAACAAAGGTTCTATGAACTTTTATAAACCAAATCCATAAAGGAGAAGGAAAGCTACCAAGGCAGTTTATTTCCAATAGATAACCCACAATAGTGAAAGCTAGAATATATATGATGTAGAATGCTTTACCAAACCTGACTAAACAGTTATAGAAACTCTCTATTAGTGATGGGTGAATGTATTCGCCTGGGGCGATTTCACGGTAAATTCCTGTGATTCGTCAGAGGCGAATAAATTTGTGAGACACCAGGAAAATTTCACCCATTGAAAATTTGCCGGTGTCTCGTTTTGCACCAAAAATTAGACACAGCTGCGTTTTAGGAATTTTTCGCAATTTTGAGAATTTCTCTAGAAATTTGCAAAAAATTCAGCGAAGCGAAACACTCCAGATTCGTCCATCACTACTCTCTATGTTTAGGATAGCAGCTGCCACCTTAGCTTAGCGTATCATAATTTCCTGCTCTGAGCTCAGATTACAGGGAGGAAAAAAAGGGACAGAGAAGCAAACTGAGCATGCTCAAGCCCAAGCCCTGGAGGTTTATGCTGAAAACAGGAAGTCTGATACAAAAGCCCATGTACACAACAGAAGGAAAGAAATACAGTGTTTCTTTTGACAGAGGACTCAGAGCAGTATTACTTTAAGGGTTAACTGGTGTATAGCTATAGACCTTTCTAAGAAAGCTTAATTACTTTTAACCTTTCCTTCTACTTTAATGATTCTTCATATTTCATAAAATAAATAACAACACTGTTAATAAGCAAATTGGGAAACAGGGAACCTCTATGAATAATGCCACTGAAAAATGTATTTTTGAGATACCAGTAGTATATTATTCCTACAGTCCTCATTTAATATCCAGCTTCTGGTGGGATCACGGTGGCATATTTTCCATTGGTGTTTTTCTCTTTTTTTAACTTAGAACTAAAGTGAGAAAAAGATGTATGTCCAGTAATTGCTTTGAAATAGTGAGTCACATCTGTTACAATGTAGGCAAAGGCTGAATGCACATATCTTTATACCTGCCTCTTCATTAATCAGAATGGCAGAGCGACAGTGGGTGGCAGAAGCTTCTTACACAATTGTTTATACATAGTACACTGAGTTTGCTTATAAAATGTGCATCTTGTTTTATATGTGCTGTTCCGTGGGAGGCCAGCAATCATGAAGCAGGAAAATATGCACTTTCCATTTCCTTCGTAATATCTTGAAGGGATATGAGAATGTGTCATTTGATAGAAGACAATTGGCACCTCGGGATAGTACATAATAAAATGTCAGGAAACTTTCTAAAATTCTGCAGCTGGGAATTATGTCAAATGCAGAAATCAAATGCTTTTCAATTTAAGGGAAAATGTAGAACACTAGATTATTATAGCTGGAAATCAAAGTAGAAAAAGCAAAATAAATCTCCTTGCAGGGCAACTAACAATGTCTGAAATAATTGTGACCAGTTTGCTCCCTGGAACAGATACTAAATAGTTTAAAATCCTAATTACAGTATATAGTACCATGGTATTCGAAACACATGTATGTAAACATATAAAGATATTGCTCAATGCAGTTCACTCCCTAACAACCCTCTATATGTTCTTTTCATTTGACCCCCACCCAAACTCCTGTTTTTGTATTGGCTAATGGCAAACCCTTATTCAGTCATAGTCATACTGTGTATTATTTGTGGAAGGGAGTGCTGTATCTTGAGTCCACAGATTGAAATACACTGAGCACAAAACATATTTAGCTATAAAATAAACCTACATCTGTACTAAACAATATGAATGTATGTAGCAAAATGTGAACATGCTGCATAGATTTGTTTTCAGAAAATTCCAGATCCTAAAATATTCAAATTTATACGTGACACTCGTCAGCTGACAATTACACT
>CM044432.1:5110905-5140893 GCA_024363595.1 Xenopus borealis | reverse complement strand
ATTAGTGGAAACCAAGGGGAAGATTTACTAAAGGACAAAGTGACTAACGCTGGCATCAGCATTACCGCTCGGAAAGACTTCGCTGATTTACTATCAGTGCAGGCGCCAATTCGCTAGCAAAAGAGATAGATGCTAGCGGTGATTCACACTCACACAGATTTGCCTTCGTCAGCTCAGACCAGGTGAAGTGCATAGAACTTCCTCAATCTTCAGCTACTTACATCATATTCTGAGTGGAAGAAGCTTCTAATTTAAAAAAACACTGGTGAGGTGACTTTTCCTTTTTTCAGGGTGATAGGCTGCAAACATCCTAAAAATTGTTTTTGGGTAACTAGTTTCCTCCATACATTTTCTAACACATGGAACAATATTTTACAGTGGGTTCATGTGTAGAGCATTATATCAACTCTATTGACTGTATTAAGGTTCCTTGGACATGTCTACTTATCAGTGTAAATGTAACGTATTTGATGCGACATGTAACATAAAGACGTCCATTCAACTTTAAATTTGCTGCCGTATGTAAATTAGCCTGAGCACAAGACCTCCAATGAATTTGCACTAGGCAGAATTGAAACCTAGCGCATCTTTGCTTTGATTTGCTCACATTTCCAAAGTAGCGAAAATCCATCAGCCAGGACGAAACTTTGCATTATAGTAAACTATTGTTGTCCCAGTGTTGTTTTCTCCAGTTAGTTAATTTTACCCCAAGACAGCTGAAAATCGGGAAGTAGTGTTTTGTTATGTTAGCCATCCAGTCACTCCCGCCTTCATACATCACATTTTTGGCTAACCAAATATATAAGATTTTTTTTTATTTTGAGCAGCCTATCTATTTACCCAGTTTTTTATTTTTATATTGAACAGTTCTTTTAAACATTTTTTAAATTAAAAATTTTCATTTTGACCGTTGATAAATCTGCTCCATATAGACCCTTTGACTGATGCAAGGCAGAATAGATAGGAAAGAATACTGCTGTACTATGCTGTGTATGATATTTGACAAACAAAAAACTCACCAGGTATGGTTACCTATGGAACCTAAGAAATTCATTAGCACTCAACATTAAAAAATCTAGGGTTTTTTGTGGCTTTAAACTTTTGTGACATACATAACAGCAGTTCAGCTGAAATGTTATCCAGAAAGCACATTTACCCTTGTGGCTACCTTGCCTTAATGAGTTAATTTTAGCATGTATGTTTTTAATGACCTCATCTATTCAGAATTAATACATTTCTTTTGGTAGCAATTCTTTGTCTTTGGCTCTGGGTATTGTGGTTGTTTGTTTTTTTATTCTTCCCATTTAGTGATGGGCGAATTTATTCGCCAGGGCCGAATTCGCGGCAAATTCCCGCAATTCGCCGCTGGCGAATAAATTCGCGAATCACCAACTAAATTTCGCCTAAAAAACGAGTCGCACGTCGTTTTTGACGCGACTCGTCGAAAACGACGCGACGCACGCCGAAAATGACACGACGCATGTTGAAAACGACGTGACGCGCCGAAAACGACGCGACGCGCGTCAAAGTTGACGCGACGCGCGTCAAAAGCCTCCCGCGACTCGTTTCGCAAATTTTTCGCAGATTTGCGAATTTCTCTAGAAATTCGCGAATCTTTAGGCGAAGCGAATCGCGGGAGATTCGCCCATCCAATTTCCTTATCTCCAATCTCTCAATATGAGGCCAATATTGCAGGATATAAAAATTACACAAATCAATTAAGTCCATGGACTGAATGACTGGATGCATTTTCAACTTGGCTGCAGAAATAATGGGGCAACATTAGTGAACTAGCTTTCAGACCTGCATAGTGTACAACTTCAAGATGTAATTTCATTCTTAGTTGATTTTTTTTTTTTAGTCAGGAGCACTTTAAATGACACCCATTGTAGAATCTATTGCACCAGCATGCCTACAGTATGAGCCTTTTAAGCATTAATGACTTTTAAGAAGCTGTTTAAAAGTCATGTTTCTAGTTTCATAAATTCTAATATTTACCTATTTATATAGTTTTTTAAATCTTATTTTCCACGTGAATTTCACTGAACAATCTAGCAGGATGCCCTGCCTATTACCAGCATATTCCTGATATTTTTTGTACAAAGTGTTGATTATTTTATGGTAGGGTACAACATTTGCAGAAATGTTAGGTCTAGTTTTTACAAATATGATTAGGGGTGGCGAGTAATGAACTGCATCCCTTTTCGAACACCTGGAATGGAATTACAATCACATATTTCATTTTTCAGGAGCCTGAATTCTCTTTGCATATAGGTGAAAGATACTGGGATTTACAGCACACCTAGTAGGCACTTAGGAATTATACCTCAGTGGAATTCCACCAGGAAAATAAACACACCATTTGCAGTAACCATGTTTAACTTTATATAAAACTGAAGAAAATGAAATTGGGCATCTAATACACAATGCACTCCTGCATTGGGGACATGTGGGGGCCTACCTAACTCATTATTAAGTATCCCACTGACTGTTTCTCTAACACAGTCCTTTTATTATCAGAGCGCCAGTCAACTTTGGAAGGGATCGATAGCAACACAATTCAGTTGAAATGAAATGCCCTTTTCCAAGAGCTCTTATACCCCAGGTAGCACAACCTTTTCCCAAAGAAGCACTCTGTTAGGAACCTTGTACAGGTGCAGTAGCAGGTGCATATTATATTATATCCATGCTAATATAATATAATATTGGCAAGAATACAATAATACAATAATGTTAATGTTACCCTAATCTTTTTGAAACCTAGAAAGGAGAAAGCACATTTAACTGATATTGAATATATTATTGTCTGGTAGCCACTGTATTTGAATAGTCTGTTACTGAAGAGAGCTTTTTCATAGAGGTATTTTATCAAACAACAATATGATTGAGCACCCACAACCCCATGTTTGTATTTTTAAGTGTAGCCAGTAGCAGGCTACGTGTCATGTGGTTTGTAGCACCCCCATACCCACTTCTTTAAACAACTGGTGGTCCTATGTTTTTAAAAAATGGGCATAGGTTTGGACAGTCTCTCTCTCTTAAAAGCTGCAAAAGTTAGTAGTGGGGGAGGATCTAGCCCTCAGACTGAAACCAATTTTCAGAAGACACTTATCACAAGTAATGCTATCATGCAGAGAGGTATAAGCCTTTTTATACTATGACCAGAGGTAAACATGATCATAGCTTTGCAACCAAAATATTTTTTTTTCATGCACTTGCATACATACTGAATTACTTGTGAGACAGGGGACCATGGAATGTGCATTGGTTAATTGGCCAGATCAGTAGCACTTCCTTTGTATTTAGACACATTTTAATTGAGCATTGGAGTGCATCCACAACCCCCTTTTTTGTACACCTACAAATTAGGTCAGCGTTCTTTAGTGGTATTGGTATGGATAATACATTTTTAGAAAGGGTCAGACTCTATTACCATAGTAGGCAGAAAACGCTTAGGAATAGTCACATCACTCAGAAAAATATCAGTGAAACTATTCTCCTTTAGTGGAAGTATTTCTAACTGTAGAGCAATACTTATATGGGTGTCTGCTTCCAAGCATCTTGCAAAGGGAAATAAAGCTGATATATCTATATTGCAACTCCTATGAGTATGTTAAGACAGAGCTGTCTACAACTACTTTTATTGTGTTCACTCAGTCACTGCTCCATGACTTTACTAAGGTTGTTTGTCACCTAAGGGCTTACAACTTGAACCTTTTGCTCTAGCCTTCTTGCACATACTGTATAATCCTGGTACCAGGTGGAGGCCAGAGATACTGTGCTATGTGTTCTCTCATTACTATAGCAGACAGAAAATTCTTAGGAATAGTCACATCACTCACACAAAATAATGAAAGCTTTTCTGGCTGTAGAACAATACTTAGACTGTTGTCTACTTCCAAACATCTCACAAACTGAAATATGGCTGACCTATCCATATTGTGATTCCTATGAGTATGTTATAACAGAGCTTGTAAACTGCTCCGTAACTCCATGACTAAAGTTTGTTACAACTGCTCCATGATTGTTCCCTAAGAACTCACAACTTGAACCTTGTGCTCTGGCCTGCTTGCACATCTCGTCCTGGTACAAGGTGTAGGCCAAAGAGGTTGTGCCATGCATTCTCACTCTTTAAATATAAGTATGACCAGGAGCTGATCACAATACCCCAGGGACAACTTTTTTAAGTTTTTCCTCAGTGGTTTTTTACACAGAATAAATCTAAAATTTTTAGAGCTTTTTAGTAAAATATGAAAACCACTTATTTTTCGAGATTCATGAAAAAAAAAACCTAGAATTTGATTGTAAGTAAATGGGCTCCTGAGTGTAATTCTTGCTCCACCCAAACCAAAGGAGATTGTATGACCCCTCTTCATATGAATGCCTTACACCAGCATTAAAGTAAACATAATACATCTCTTTGTGAAAATATCATATGCATGATTTTATTTACAAATCTGCACTTCTCATGTTCATACAGATCATGTTCTATATTCATATGTGAGATAGGATAATATGCATGAATATCTTTCCTATGAAAAAAATCTCTGTTAGTACTTGGGTTTATACTATTTGCTAAAATATATGTGGGCATAATTTAGTAGTTTCATATAAGAAGTGAACATGAAACAAGTGCTAAATTGTGTAATGGTGAATAAACACAATCTCACAAGAATGATGAATGGGCTTTATAAATCAAAAATAATATGGCTGAATAAGTCTAGACTTAAGAATTGAAACAATTATTTTACTGTCAATATTACGGCATAATAATATTAATTTATTCAACATTGATCCACTATTATTTTGCATTAATAAAGAGGAAATATGTCTCATTGTTCCTTAAGTACTTTCAGTTAGGAGGGGAATGTATTCAACTGTATCATTATACTGAACATCAAACAACATCAACAACAGCCATGAAGCCTGTTTATGAGATTCAGTGGTTGTAAAATAAACCCTAACCCAATGACCAAAGATGTTAAAGAGATGTGATCATCAAAATGAAACATATTTCTTTCTGCTTGAAATTATTCTCAAAGCCGAGTGATAAAACAGCCGTGGAAAAATAGGATTTTATTCAGAATGGGCATTTCATGTTCTAGTGAAGGTGATTATTTCATGGTTTCCAGTCTTGTTTTCTGATGAGATTTGAGTGATAAAAAATGTGTCAGATGTCTGATGTCTGACTAAGACACACTATAATTGTACACAAGCAAGACAATCCCAACTATAGCGACCACTCATACATGTAAAGTCACAGGTGAGTTGGGTGATATTAAACTAAGCAGACATGTCAGCAGGTCTTAATTTCTATGATAAATTTTTATTATAGTATTGCATCTATCCAAATATCTAAATTGTCTAGGTGGTAATTATCCTAGCATCTAATGATTTACCTTAAAGGGGAAGGAAAGGAATTTATCTACCTGATACCCTAGGCCTATCAGCTGAAAACCGCACTGGTCATGGGTTCTTCTAGCGAGCACCACAGAGATATCAACTTCCGGCTTCTTCTGGTATTCTCAGTGCTGCGTATGCACAGTAGAGCAGAAATCTGACTTTAACAAAAAAGGGGGCTATTTTGCTCTACTGTGCATGTGATTTCCCCAGGAAATTTGAAATCAAAGCAGCATGAAGTTGATCTCAGGTAGGCACCCCCAAGTGTAAAATTACTTTTCTTCTCCTTTAATGTCAATTAAACTATTCTTATGCATCATAAACAGATCATAGGTTTAAAAATAATGGAATACTATGAAAACCATATAGTATAACAAAAATGACTGGTCTACAAAATGCAATTAAAGAAGCAAATACAGATTTTTGGTGTTTAGAGCAATTATGACAGGACAGTACTTTCAGAACCATTTTCATAATTATTAACCAGATATTGGATACTCCACCATTCTACATATATCTGCAATTACACTATATGTACATATAGGACCTCAACTACTTCTGCTTTGTGAATGTATAACATTATAAAAAATTTACATCCTGTCATATCTTCATACATCCTGATCAGAATCATTGATTTGAACTCTAACAAAAGTGAAGCATAGATATGTAAAGTCAGATGAAAGAACCAGAGCAATGAGATTCTCATTACAGAGCTGCCTGTGAAAGCCATGTTTTATTTTTGTGTGTACTTCAAGCAGAGGCTTTGGGCAGTTTGTAATTGTTGATTCCATTAATGAGTTTACATAAATTCTGTAGCTGTACGCCAAAACATTTTAGCTGAGCTTACCCCTGTGAGAAAACTTATGCGAAAATTGCCTGCATGGAATTCTGGGTAAAAAAGCCAATCTACTATAATTACCTTTTTGTGTCACAGATAATCATCACATACACAGGCAATTACTCCTCAATCTGCATTGGAATCTGTGTTTCTATAATGTTTATGCTATAAACACCAGTGCCATATACTGTTTTTGTCCAGCTATTGTCTTGAATGTGATCATTAAACAAATCATCTGTAGTCTACTGCATGAGGCTTCCAGTATTTTTATTAGCAAAAACAATTTAAAAAAAGATATTGAATAGTGGATTTCAGTTGGAATTTTCTTTTGTATTGAACTAATTTGTTGATTATTATATAACTCATTTGTTGCATATTATATCATATTTAAAAAGATTTAAATTAAATGTTAAATATATATATATATATATATATTTATTTATTTTTTTAAGTTACTGGGTACAGAGGCTGGCATGGAATGAACAGGTTGCTGACTGGAAAAAGCAACTAAAACAAATCAACTTAAAGGGTTAGATATTAAAGGGTATTTACTGTTTTTTATAGTTGTAGTTAAGGTTGTATATGTAAATACTGTAGTTTAATTTTGTAGGTTTTTTTCTGTTTTGGGTACTAAATAGCAAAGTTTGTTGTGCTATTGCGCTTACAGCAAGTTTGTCACAACCTGCTTTACTTTGTAGTTAGTTTTCCCTCAGTTTGAGGGGGGTGGGGTTTGATTAATTGCACCTGAAAAGACTGTATAAATTGAAACCCTGGGACTCCAGTGGAGCTTGCTCTAGTGTTTAGCTGTTCCTAAGTATTTGCTCTTTAAGTAGGGACTTTGTAAGCTGAGTTGCAAACACAGGAGTTTCAAACTAAAGAAGGTTCAAACTAGGTCAAAAGTTTGTTCTAAACCCTAATCTTTTTTCACTTCCTATTTTAATCTAACTTGGATAATAAGCACTAGCAAGATTGAAGTTCTGCCATATGTATGCAGATTTGGAACAAGAGATCCAAACTTCTTACTTCTGTTGTGGTTGTAAGCAAATTATCACTTTGGATGCTTGAGTTAGAGCAGTAGAGCAACAAATTGCAACACTGCAGTTGATTGACAACCTTGAAAGGAGTCTCTTGTTCACTGAGCAGGACTTAGCAGGGTCAGATAGTTTGGGGGAAAAGAATAACAGTAGGATATTGAGGCAGCTAGCTGGGTGACAGTTAGAAATCTAAGGTAGGCAAAAGGAAAATGGAGGCTGATCTGGGGTTTATCTATGATTTTTGCCATTTTATTATGATGTGTAGTGATGGGTGAATTTATTCGCCAGAGGCGAATTCACGGCGAATTCCCGCGATTCGCCGCTGGCAACTAAATTTGCGAACTGGCAGCGAAAATTCGCCAAAAAAAAATTTGCCAAAAAAAACCGAGTCGCGCGTCATCTCTGACGCGACGAAAACTATGCGAAAATGACGCAACAAGTGTCAAAAACGCGACTCGTTTCATTTCGCGAATTTTTTCTCCAATTTGCGAATTTCACTGGAAATTTACGAATTTTTCGGCGAAGCAAAACGGGGGAGATTCGCCCATCACTAATGATGTGTGCCACATGCAAGTTTAGAAAGCTTAGTGAGCTAAATCTCTGGCTCAAGTCTTGGGGGCAGATTTATCAAGGGTCAATTTTCAAAGTTAAAAAACTTCGACATTCGACCATCTAATTTTTTTTAAATCTAATAGTCGAAATGGACTATTTTGAAATAGGTCCGTTTTCGATCGACTAAAACTTGTTTGAATCATTAGATTAGAATGATTCGAATGATCTGAATGATTTTCACCAAAAAAATTTAGATTTTCAAAAATTTTCAAAAACACTCCTTAAAAATTCTAGGAGGTCCCCCATAGGCTAGAACAGCAATTTGGCAGGTTTAAGGTGGCAATGAGTCAAATTTGAATAGTTTAAAGAGACAATATTTTGATTTCCGAATGGTCGAATTTTTAAATTCAAATCAAATTTTTTTAATTCGAATTGAATTTTGGTCTATTCAATAGTCGAAATTTTAATTCAAATTTTCACTTCCAACCTTAGTAAACGTGTCCCTTGTAGGAAGGAAGGGTTTGGGTTCCTAGAGCACTGAGCTGAATTTTTCCTTGGGGGTACAACCTACATACAGTCATGCTGAATTGTACCTTTATGGAAGGAGGTCCAGTGTGCTAGGGGAAAGAATATGTAAGAGGTTGGAGGAGTGTTTAAACTAGGCAAGGAGGGTGAGATAAAGAATTATGGGGAAGCTGGGGTAGACGGGGCAGTTGGATTAGTAAGGGGTCATGGGGAGGAGTGAGGGGGACATACAGATGAAGCCACTTTGGCTTGTGTCTTTGACACAGAATAACTAAACACAGATTTCCTATTTGTCCCACTCAACACAGAAAATTGTGTCACAGCATCACATCTAATTAAAGTGTTCACCACTGTGAACAATGGTGCTTTGGTATGCTAATGAAAAGGTTAAATGCATTAAATGAGTTAAGATAACTTTAGATAACACAGTTTCTTCAATTAAGCCTGAGTCATGACGCATTTAACACAGAAATCCAAGTGGCTGCATCTGTACAGTTTACCAGATAGGGAGGAAACCCGATTAATACTAACTTAACATATAGTTCTCCACCAAGTAATGCAAAAGTAAAAGTAGTAACCTCTGCTGTATGCTTGCAAATGGACGGAATTTGTCAGGTAAAATGGGAGACTTAGAATTAATTGCATGCTCCAAAAATTATGATGACCTGGTGAGACCTGGTGGGATAACACATGTCACTGGACTGTGAATTTAAATGTTTTAGGAGGGACAGAGCGATTAAAAAGGGTGAAGGAGTGTGTTTGTATGAAAGGCCTGGGTTAAAGCCATGCACTAAAGAAAGAACCATTGCTGGCACTGGTGAGGGTGTGGAATCCCTCTGGATAGAGATTTTGACTGGGCAAAAGGTTACAAAGAAAATTATAATCAGTGTATGCTATAAACCACCTCGTATAAGTGAGGAGTGTGAAGCCCAGCTACTCTTACAAATAGAAGGGGCTTCACAACTAGGTCAAGTTATTACTATGGGTGACTTCATTTATCCAGACATTGACTAGGGTAATGGGGTTGCTAAGACAACAAGTTTGTAGGTCTGTAAATATGCTGAATGACAACTTTTTATTCCAGATCTTTCAAGAACCTACTAGGAATAACTCTCTTTTGATCTCATATGTGAGTGTGAGCATTTAGGGAATAGTGATCATAACATGGTCTCCTTTGTGATTCTGTTGCAGAGGCAACTCTATAAGGGAGTAACTAAAACACAAAATTTCAGATGTGAAGACTTTGACAGTATAAGGGCATCTCTGCAACGTAGCAATTGGGAAATGCTAAGCATGTTATTATATTCCACTTGTAAGCAAGGAATGTTGTTACAAAGCAAAACCTTTTTGGTTCAATAGAAGTGTTGGAGTTGAGGTGGGTAAGAATATACATGTTTTTAAGGCTTTTATTTAGCAGGGAAATCAAAATCATTTATAAGGTAAGCTAAAATCATAATGGAAACATTTATTGCAGTAAGCAGTAAAAAGAATCTAAAATTATTACTATTGTTAATAGTAAAAAAAATGAAGCAGAAGAAACTATGCTAGCCACTAACTATTCAAAGTTATGGAATCTTAATATCTATTCATTGTAATACCCACTTAGACATATGTTTTCAGAAATGAGTAAGTATACTATTGGCATAAGGTTAAGTATCCCTTTTTCGTTGTCAATAAATCGTTGGAATACAAAACAAAGAATTGTATGAATTATTTTATTTAGCCCATTACGTACTATTTTTCACATAAAAAGCAAACATTTTAAAGCACACCCTTGCTGCTTTAAGAGTTCTGTACTTTTTGCAGGCATGACATAAATTCACATGTACTTGATTTGTAAGCAGCAGGTGGTTGTACATGAAAAAAAAAGACATTAGAAAAATCTGTGAAGCAAACCAGAGTAATAAATATGATAAATGCTTAGAAAAGTTGAAGGAAGAAAACGTATTACATTCATTGAAAGAGCAGCAATCAGCGCTTGCTATTGCTCATCAAATACTGTAAGTGATTCTGCTGTTAATGCAAGCAACATGATTGCAGAAGGAATGTCTAGATTCTTATTTATTTATTTTTGAAGGACAGTTTATTAAATGTCAGAAGTAAGTTGTCCAAAAGAATGAAAAGAAAGCTGCTTTGGAAAATATCAGTTTTCCTTTGGCTGACTTGTAAGCAGCCCAGAGGGATGAAATATACACATGTGATAGGAATGAAAATTGCTCTCAGAAAGTTGTGAGCAGTTTTGATTAGTGATGAGAGAATTTTTTTTGCTGAGTTATGACACACCCATAAAATTGTTGCGTTACAAAAAATTTGTCGCCCATAGACTTCAATGTATCTTGTTGAATATTCACCATTTTGCAAATATTTGCTAAAGCGAAACAGGTCAGATTTGCCCATCACTAGTAGAGAATTAATCACCATCCAGACAACTTGTTATAAATGGAGAAATATTAAACTTTTTGATGAGTTTTTGATTTTGATGACTGGACTAACTCAAATATTTAAATTATTTAAATGAACAGTTCATTAATTAAAACTTTTTACTTTTAACTACCAAAATTAGTGCTCAGTGGCCTATTTAATTAAATTCAAGATTTCTGTGATTTAAGAAAATAATGGTGAATTTTTTTTTTAAATAAGATTTTTCTGAATTAAAATTCTTTAAACAAAAAAAGCTTGACATTGTGTCACAGTTGGCACCCTAATTCAGAACCGATGCTTAGCACTCTGTTCTCGGTTTTTGCTTCTGCCTTTAACAGTCGTCCTTCACCTCGGGAGGAGCCCACGGCTAATCAGGTGCAAAGCGAGGGGCTCTGAACAAGCACAGGGGCACAACTCTGGTCTTAGGGCAGAGGGTCACAGTACAAGGCTTAGGCAAAAGAGTAGTCAGATCAGGCTGGTCAGGGCAGGCAGAGGACAGGCAGACAAGGGTCAAACCAGGAGATCAGTTACGGATATAGGAGAGTCTATTATCAGACAGGGTCAGGATTCCAGAAGTCAGGATAGTCAGTTACAGGCAGGGTTCACAATGGATATACAGAATCAGAAGCTTATTAGCACAGGAAGGCACCAGAAGAAACCTATAATGGGCAAAGCACTGCAACCCCAATGCGGAAGGAGTCCCCGCCAAGGGGGCAGAAGGCATCCCTTCCGTCCCCCCACTAGACCACCATTGTACGTTGTTACAATGGTGACACATTGGAATTGAGAAATGTAAGCATCTATTCAATTTAAGTAAATGGTAGGCATATTTTTTCACATTCAAGCTATTTTATGTTTTGAGTTGAATTTTTAAATATGGTTTGAAAAAGTTTTGTAGCAATTACGTTTTTTCCTCAAATTAAAATTATTGATTTAAATTTGAAAATTCATTCAAGTTATAAATTTACTTTCAGACATGATTAAAGTGGAACTATTTTGTGCAAATAACTATTAAAATACCCAACACTATAAATAAAATGGCCAACTCACTTGGACATTGTTCATTCAGAATTTATTCAGAATGGCAACCCTTTATAATTGTAATTTTTCTACGCATTCCAGATTGAAAAACTCCTCACTGTTTACCTATGCATTGGTGACATGTAAAGATATTTATGACTGCAAGAGCAGTGAGCTAATGAACCCTATTTCTTATCCATATGGTATAGTCATAAAATCCTAAATCCACTCATGAGTATCTTAATTTACGCATGATTTCTGCATCCCAGTATCTTGGCTTGCTGACATCCATTATTTTTCTTCCCTCAAGGAGGTTTTGTTTGTTAGGAGAAAAACTGATCAGCAGCTACCCAATGTATTTGTTTGCAGAAACCATGTATTACCAGGCTTGAGCATTAATAAAGCAACCCTTTGTTATCATGTTGAATGGTAAATAAATATTCATACAACAAAGGGGGGGGATTGATCAATGCATATACCTTGGTCCCCTGTCTTTTAAGTAATCTAATATCTATGCAAGGGCATTGTAAAGATATGGGTTTTTAGTTACAATAATATGATCATAAAATTTGTAAGCCACCATACCACGTCAAAATAAACCCCATACCATGGTCCCTAACATTTTACCTCTTCTCATAGTATTCAAAGGCTGTCACATGCATGGAAGCATTTCTTGGCATGTTGCCTCTTGACCTAGGTATTGGTTTCAGTGTGAGGGTTTAGTCCTCCTTGGTCAATAGCTTTTAGAAGAGAGACATTGCTTGGAGTAGGCAGAAGAGCCTCATGCCTAAGGCTCAAAGCTGTGGGGGCTTGATTTTGCACAGACATGGTGGTGTGTTCAAGGGGGGAGGTTACCTGGGGCATCAAACCAGCTTTGCCTGGCCCTGCTTCAGTGCCCCCTGGAGATCTCCTTGTGCAGGAAGTGTGTGTGAGTAGATGGGAAGAAGAGTATGTTCCCACGATGAGCTGCAGTAATTGTGAGCACTAAATGACTGGAGAAAGGGACAGAAAACACCTCCTTAGAGTCTGTATGCGGAAGTCTAACAGAGGACTCTGGGACTATAAGCCATGGATATGTTTTGCTTCTGCGTACACCAATGTCGGTGTAAAAGCAGAAATGAATCAAGTCAGGATTACTTCATCAAGGGAAGAGAAAGCTGCAAAAAATGTTCTGTAATAGTGTTAGCTGCAGGGACACTTTGTACGTTAATTCAAACAGTGGGTTGGGTCAATAGGTCCTTCAGACTTGTGCTCAGCCAACAGGACAACAGGACACTAATACAGTTTTTATAGTGTGTGCTTGAAAACATTAGTTGCATTTGATTCATGGAAACATGCATACATAGTTCTTTTCATTTTGACATTTGACACATTTGTGCTTGCCCAAAATCTACTTATGTGGCTGCACTGATGCTTGCATTTTGATGTTAAAACACTTTTTTTATCTTAAAAAAAATGTAGTACAGTATATTGCACTGTGCACATGGCATCTAGTAAGTAAATGTGCATTCCATTCTTCAGGAGAATCTTTATGTATAGACCTCCATAACATAAACACAACACAAATGCTAAACTGAGTTTTTATTTATTTTGGAAAATTACATAATACATAATATATTCCTTTAAAACCCATATCATGAAGCTTTCATCCATGTAAACCTTGAAAACCTGCAATCAGTTTTAAATGTTCTACAGATGAATGGGTAATTGAAGCAATTGGAATGTTGAGACACATCCAATGAAATTAATGTTGCACCATGGGCAGCAGATATCTCAGTAAAGTTTGTTTCTTTTGTGTAACGTTGGAGCAAACCGAATTTCTTGCTATAGTCTTCCTTGAATAAAAAAAGCTGCTGTGAGACGTGTGGGCTATGCATCTGCAGAAGGAACGGTACAGTAGCAATGTCTTATCCACTGCCTCTATTAGAGCACAGTGTGATGTATTGTGGAACATTGCTGGCTTGGACAGCCTAATAATGCTTAGTCATTCGGAGTATTATTGGGAGAAACAATATCCAGAAATTGGCCTTTTGCACCACTGCAAAATTTAAATGCGCTGCCATTTTCTGTTAACTTGAACTTTATTTCTGCAGCACTGTTTTACAGTTAGAAAGGAGATTTAACTATCACTAGTGATGGGCAAATCTATCCCGTTTCGCCGGAAAATTTGTGAATTTCCAAGGAAAAATTGACGTCTCGTTTTTCACGTCCGTCGCGTTGATTTTGACGCACGTCACTTTATTTTCGGCGCGTCTCGTTTTTTCCCACACGAGCGAATTTTCGCTGGTGATTCTTGAATTTATTCGCCGGCTGCAAGTCGCGGGAATTCGCTGCGAATTTGCACCTGGAGAATAAATTTGCCCATCACTAACTATCACCTTAATAATTACTTTTTGCTTCTTGTTAGCAGATAACACAATTGGGAAGTTGTGGCCAGCCATAATAAGAGATAATAAGAATGAATTTAAAAAGAATAAAATCCAAATGTAAGGCAAATAGATTTATGATTTCACCGGTAGGCACTTAATAAACAAAACAGGTATACCAACTATATATATATATGCCAAACCCACCAATCACCAGAATACATTAATTAACCAGTAGAATAGAAAAGGGGAGGGGCATTAAAACAATATAATATTAAAACATATAATAATGTGAAAATAAGTGAAACTGCAGATGAGCCAGTAAAATCTTCATTGAAGCTTGGGGTAACGTGAAGAGAAGTATACATAAACTTTTTAACATTCCTATTATACAAATACAACTTCTAATATACTGTATATAGCCTAGTGAATACTAAGCCCTCTCCATATAACAAGAACCAATAATTTATAAGAATGTTTTATAGCAGTTTTTAACAGTTTTATGTCTGAAAAGTTTAAAACCTGATTATTGATGGAGTTCTAACTCCCATATAATAGTCTGAAACTTTGCATTTGCCATCAGTATTGTGGTATGCAGCTTATTTAAAGGCAAGTGCAAGGTACTTTTTTATTATTACAGAGAAAAGGATATTCATAAAAAAGAATTACTTGCTTAAAATTGATTCAATAGGAGATGCTCTTTCCATAATATTCAATGGAATGCATAGGAGAGGCCACACCTTTACAGGTACCACGAGGATATGATGACAGCCAGTTAGTAAGACAAGGCATGTTAGTTGCATGGTAGTCCATGCATTTAAGAAAGAGAATAAATATTTTATTGTAGAACAATTTAATTACGATTAGCATGAACAGAAGGTATCGATTCAGGCATTTACTTTGATAACTTTAAGAATTTCTTATTTGGTAATCATGGTGACTATTGATTCAGGAGAGTCAATATAGTTTTAATGATTTATTTTAATATTTACTACTGAAAATATGTTCTTAGCTTGGAAGCTACAAGCACATAAACCTTACATCTGCAGCAAAGAAAATTGAAAAATGTTAAAAAGTTTGAAAAAAAAGAAATTTGAAAATTATTGAAAATTTACATAGTAACATAGTAACATAGTAAGTTAGGCTGAAAAAAGACTCGCGTCCATCAAGTTTAACCTTTTTTTTTTTTATATTTTAACTGCCTAACTGCTAGTTGATCCAGAGGAAGGCAAAAAAAACCCCATCCTAAGCCTCTCCAATTTGCCTCAGAAGGGGAAAAAATTCCTTCCTGACTCCAAAAAGGCAATCGGACTAGTCCCTGGATCAACTTGTATAATGAGCTAAAATTTTGAAAATTGAAAAAAGAAATGTTAATTGGTGCAGCAATGCTTTGATGACATGCAAATTGTTCCTAATGCACTGACTGTGCTTTCACAAACAATCCACCTGACTGGATGAATCGCCTGAAATGCACGTTTGTTAAAGGCAATAGACAGCTTGGCAGACACTGTGTTTCCATCATTTCAGCATGCAAATAATGGCATTTAATCAAAGCTGAATTGACCTTTTAAAAAAGATATTAGTGGAAATATGATGTTTTTTTTTCACTGAGACCATTATATTGCCATTAATAAAACCTGCAAAAAAATTATTTTTTAAGGGCACATTTATGAATTTAGATGCCATGCTAGATGCAATAAAGCCCCCTCCTTGACTTGCTACAATGTCAAATTTGTGAGCATGGGGGGTGAGAGGGACAGCATTGGGAAGGCTGCCTCAGGGAACCCTGAGCACCAGAATAACTCCTGGTACTGGTACTAAACAATTAGAAGGGAGGCAGGGGAATGGAACCTTGGACTTAAAAAATAAATATCTTGGAAAATTTAGTTAATATCTTAATTAAATTGGCAAAATAATAGTATAAAGATTCACTTCCACCCTGACTTCTTATGCAAGTCGGATTGACATTCAAAGGATTTATCTAATTTATACTTATATTAAAAGTTAATGAATTGTTATTTTGAAATGGTATCATAGAAAGGGATTTCTGTCTATGTATTACATTATTTTAATTACAACTATGATCATAGAGCATGAAGCTTGTTATGAGGAGGAGAACGTAATCTTTTATAGATATTAGACCTGTAGAATCTGTATTATTAGTATTTGTATCACTGTCATTGCTGTCACTGCAATCTCTTATAAATGATGGCAATATTTTTATTTCACAGGCTGAAATATGGTGCAAAATTGGCAAAATTGTGTTTTCTGTAGATTTCAGTTCATTGCTCTATAAATATTTGCATCAAATGTTACTTTTACTATTTTTAATAGTTAAAATATAATATTAAACTCATCGTTCTTTTCTTATAACCTTGTGTCATGGCCTTGTGTCTTCTTAAAAGATCCAATTATTATTATGGCAGCAGAGAATGTATTGTATGCCCCCTTATTTATTCATTCATGGTTATCAGAAGAAAACAGATTTGTTTGTACCTGCTAGTTTACTTCTTACTCCAAAAAATGCTTTATACTGTGTTTCTCCTCCTTTCACTCTCATGCTTCATAAAACATTTTGCAGCACCTCCCCCATTAAATTACAATTCTATACAGCCTCAGCCTCTCTAATTTCCTCTCCTTCCTTCTCCACACATGAAGTACTCTGTTTAAATATTCCAGAAAACTCCTCTCATATAAACTAAGAACATACAAATCTTGCTCTAACTAAAGGTGGCCATACAGTGGGCAGATAAAAGCTGCCGACAGACTGTGTTGGCAGCTTATCGGCCCGTGTGGGGGGCCCTCCGACGGGCTTTCCCGATCGATATCTGGCCGAAAGTCGGGCAGATGTCGATTGGGCAGGATTAAAAATCCCGTCGGATCGCGGCCGCATCTGTTCGTTGATGCGGTTCCGCGATCCGACCGCCCGTACTGATCCGAACGTTGGGCCCTAGGGACCACGATCGGATCAGCCTGATATCGCCCACCTCAAGGTGGGCATATCGGGGAGAGATACGCTCGTTTGGCAACATCGCCAAACGAGCGGATCTTTACGTGTATGTCCACCTTTAGTCTATCTCTCCTTTCTATTGCTGGCAGCAGGGGACATTTCTCCAAACGCTTGCCCTTACCATATCCCATTTACATCATGGCCGCAGGTTCCTTCTCTTCAGTGCAAATTCCAACAGTACAGAACTCTTATCCCTATACCCAAAAACCCAGTTAATCTTTCCTGTGCTATCTGGAATGCCAGATCTGTTTGCAACAAACTCAGTACTCTAACTGTGATACTTCATCGTATGTTCCAATTAGTACCGACACTCAGGATGTTCCTTGTAGATAATTTTCCCGTTCCTTTAAAAGAGGAGAAAAACCATTAGAATATGATTAAAAACAAAATGATACATCAAATGTCAGTCATTTGTAATGACTGACATTTTATATATATAAGAACATGACACATTTTTTTGGGAAAAAAACTTGAAGATGCAGCATTACTTAATAGAATCTTGTTCTTTCGTTGTAATTAAATAAAACTGCTTCTCAATTATTTATTACCAGTTTATTAAGTTTCCAGATGTGAGTGGCTTTCTGAGGCATGCAAAGCATCACCAGGCTGTAGAGAAAGCATTGAACAAATTGAGAAGCAAATCAATTGACTTGGTTTATTTTTTTTTCTTCATAGACATTGAAATCAAATTCTATTTTAAATGTTTAAATTATCTGTGTGTTTAAAATATTTGATAGCCTGTATCTCTTTTGTCCATTGTTCAAATCCATCTTATTGTAATTTCTCAAACATTATGATAGATATGTTTTGAATGAAACAGTTGGCAGCACAGTATTTGACCTTAGAGAATGTCTATCAGTGTTCTTGTTAAGCCAGTTTTGTTTTGCCTCAAACTAATTCTATGCAAAAGCAAAAAAAAAATATATAGCATTAGGGAAAATGCCATGTTGCATTTTCTATTTTCTGTACAAAGTGTTCCTTACCTTGATATATTCCAACTGGCACTCTCATTTATATTCTCTTATATATGCCAAACAATTTGCTCCTTTCAGCTACAGCAATCAAAGCCATTTCATCCCTGTAAGTGTTTCTCAGTTTCACTTCATGCATGAATGGAGTAAGGATGGTTTTGCCCAAGAGAGCCAGATATGTAAGGAAACTGAATGCATTCCTGTTGGGAGTGGAGTAGCAAGGAACAAACAGAAAGCATAAATCATGGGAAGCTGCCGATGGATGCTTAAATAATATATTGTTCACTGTTTGCTTCAGATTAGGTTGAGTCTTTACAAAGAAACTTTTGGAAAATGCAAACTGTTTTATTTCTTTATTGAGCTTTGATCCAAAGGAAAAGCAGTCAGATACTTTGCAGTAGTTCAGCAAAGCTAAGGGTAAAAAATTACAGTTTAACAAGCAACGTTGACATGGCTTTTAAATGCAGTCTCATTGATGTTAAGTTACATATGTTGATTAGGTAGCACATTTAAATTCAACCTACATGGCTGGAACAAATTGTGTAAAATAAATTGTGTAGAGGAATTAGTATTTCAAAATAGCTATATGAAATTTTTAAAAAAGTTTATCTTTTAGTTCGAGTACTAATTATCAATTTACAATATTTATTATTATATACAACTGAAAATGCCACATTTGCCGGATTCTAAAAAGCAATGCCAAATTGTGCTCTGGAAAGCGAAAACCTATTTTTGCATAGTTTAATGGTGCAATCATGGCATCTGTTATCTGGAAACCAGTTATCCAGAAATCTCCAAATTATCAGATGAATATCATCCTTAGACTCCATTTTAAACTGATACATTTTTTTAAAATGATTTGCTTTTAAAAATTCTAAAAATGTAAATTTTGTTACTATAAAATCCAACATTTTTTGGGATTTATTATACCCAAGGGTACAAAATGTCAGAATCTGAACGTCTGCCATTTCAGACCTCCCAAGGTGTCAGTAGGAGAGGTCCCTAATCTATTTGTAAGTTTCTGTGGTCTGCGCTGAACACAACCTGAAAATCTGACAATTTGTGGCTTTTCTTGCAAAAATCCCCAAAATTCAGACTTTACTGGAAAAGGCCAAAAAAAAAAAAAATTCACCCAAATTTTATCTAATTTTTCTCTGATCCCATTAAATGGTGCTTTATTAATAAAAAATTAGATTAGAAAAATTTGACTTAAGTCATGTAGATCCAAATTATGAAAATCTCTCATATCCAGAAAACACTAGGTCCTGAGCATAACAGGTCCTATACCTGCATCTCTAAACAGGGGAACCTTCACACTACAGGTCAACCTGAGATAGCAACATACAGATTAAGGTGAGGCAAAAAATAATTTAGGGGCAGGCAAAATGTTAGTGCTGGTCATCAAGATCATAAGCTAAGCAGGATCTGGTGTAAAACAAAGATGATGGGGTTGACCTGGTATGGTGGCTTGTTTCAAAATTATAATACTACTGACAACTTGTTCGTTTAAAAGACACACTGGGGTATAAATACTAATTATCCAATATTTATCAAAAAGAAAAAGAAGGAACAACACCGTATGTCTTTATTACTAGTGATGGGCGAATCTCCCGCGATTCGCTTCGCCGAAAAATTAGCGAATTTCTAGAGAAATTCGCGAATCGGCGAAAAATTTGCGAAACGAGTCGCGGGACGCTTTTGACACGTGTCGCGTGAACTTTGAAGTGCGTTGCGTCATTTTTGCCGCGAATTCGGCCCTGGCGAATAAATTCGCCCATCACTATTTATTACCTAATATATATAAATACCCAAACAACGTATAAACCTGGATTCGCTTGATTATTATACCGCTAATCTCCACAATTTTCCATATAAAATAAAGTGCTAGTGCTTATATTTTAATCTATGCTATCAACAAATGATTCTATTCGAATCACTCCAATTAATATCTGGACTGTGAAGTTTTAAATATGGTTAATTAATTAAATAGATTTAATACTGTAATTTAATGATTTATCATCCAACAATCAATTAGAATCTAAAACATCCATCAATTAAAAAGGTAATTACACTTCAATGAATTTATTAACCCCTTAAAACTAGGTGAAAAATGAATTAATAAATAGTATCAAAATTAATTCATAAATAGATAATAAAGAAACCCCAATTCCCTAGTGAGAAGCTTACTGTGAGGATCTAAAATGTATCAATCTTAATCAACAATGTAGCGGAGTAAAGTTAGTATCAGCTTTCCCAGGTATCCAACATTCTCTTCATATAATAATGGACCCCTTAATATATTCAATGAGAATATATTAAGGGGAAGATTTATCAAAGTTTGAAGAAGACAGCAGGAGGATCCTAGCTGCAGCAAGAGGATTGCAGGGGACAAGAAAAGATGTAGGAATCTGGGAGACAGGTTAGTATGCATCTCAGTAGTCTATACTCAGCTACCAAATACAACATATGGCTTGCATTAATATGGTTAGACATGGTCCAAGATAACTATCAGACTGTGTCCTGGTCCTGAATATACAGGATTAATTGTTATGCCATCAATAGTAATTTTTATGTTATTATTTTTTTATATGATAATCTTTATGTTATGCAGCTGTTTAACCTTTTTCAATCTTTGACACAAGATATTATTTGCTTTAGCTGTCTCTGAGTGACACTTCCTAGAGTTGCATAGTTTGTTACCCATAAAAATCCCCAAATCCTTATCAGTCAGAGAGGCCCACAATACAATATAACTAGCATTTATGTTATTTATATCAAAGTCCAAACATTAGAATTGAACCTCATTTCCCATGTTGCTACCCAGTTCTTCAATTTAGTCAAAACCTTCTGCAGTGGCAACATATATGAACATATAGCATGAACATATAGTTCTGCACAGTTTAGTATCATAAGCAAAAATAAGTATGTACACACAAAGTTATACACATATTTGAGTGTATAAGAGGTCTGCATAAATACAGTATGTATGTGCATATATTGTATGTACATGCTCTATGTGCTGGGGATCATTTGGAAGGGTTGAACTTGATGTACTATTGTCTTTTTTCATGCCACTTAAACTTGACAGACAATTGCTTTTTTCACCCCAAATAAATTATTACACAGGTAATACTAGCTGAACAGTGGCAGCTGTTATACCCATTTGCTATGATATTACCCAGATTGATAGTGATTTGGCACTTCCCTTTAGCATATTAGTGCTGGTTGTATCACTTGAGTTCAGGGATACTGCATTTAAAGTGACACTGACACTAAAAAATGAATTTTAACATATGAATGTACATTACATGTTACCTATAGGTCATGGTGATCATTCTTTGCTGAGAGCTTTGTTTTTGTATATAATTGTTTGTTGAATTTCCTAAGCCTGACTCTCTGACACTCTGACTTTGCCAACCTAACAGTCCCTGCTCAGTCTGTTATTTACAGTTTCTAATACTAACAGATGCCTGCAGCACAAATATGGCAGCCCCTCATACAGGAACATGGGGGATCAGACGGGTAATGTAAAAGCATCATACAAATACCTTATGTCAAAGTTAGAAGTAGCTTTCAAAGCCAATATTATAGTAGATGTAAAAAAGAGTTTAATTTCAGGTGTCAGAATCTCTTTAAGGTCATAAATAATCATGTACTGTGCAAGTTTTTCATTAAACTTACTGTACAATAAAGCCTTTTCTATAAGGGGGAAAACTGACCTGGACACTAAGTTAATGTAAAGGAAGATTAGTATTGGGGAAATAGTCCTAGTATGCATACTCTTTCCTTTAAACTCTTAAAAATAAGTTAAATGCAATTATTGAGGAGTGAGTACAGGTTAGCTCGAATGGCACTAGGTGATTTGATCTTATTTTACAACTTCTTCTTCTGCGAGTATTTTATGATACTCATAATTGTCTATGTTACTTAACCTATGACTTGTGTAAAGCTATTTTTAAACTCCATTGAACTTATTATACTTTTCAAAAATGTACTTGACATTTTATAATTATAATGAACTTTGCATTAAGAACTTACGACCATTTCTAATGAAAAGTGTATTTTTTGTGTTAAACAACTATAGCGTGCTCACTGAAATTACAACTGTGGGATGGTCAGTGACAGTGGCAGTAATATTTACAGGCAACTAGTGTTTATTTTGTGTTTGGCCCACAGATAGGTGCATAATGCTTGACCAACCATACTGAAATGTGTAAATAAGATTTGGTTATTTCCCTTTGAAAAATCAGAACAGTCTGTTCTTGGTTGCTTGACTGTTCTATTTTATACAGATACATGGCAAATGTTTAAGGGGATAGGTATAATGGGTGAAAATGAACAGAACATCTAAATGCTGTTTTTGTTTTTAACTTTTAATATGAAAATACTAATGAAGTTCAGTATAATGTAGTACGAGATATACATACAGAAATAAAGGAAACAAATCCTACAAGTTGAAAACTCTACAAATGTTAGCAAGTCCTTGCTGTCAAAATAATGTCTGCCAATTTCTAACAAATAAGAATTTAGGGATTCATTATATGGCATAATATAAATGGCCTACGGGATTTGGGCATGCTGAATGTACAGGGCTCCTTAGCACTCCATAACTTGTATACCTGAATAAACTTACTTTGGTTTGGTGTTTGAACAATTAGAATTAGTTGTGATTCCCCAGACCTGTTTGCAGAAGTACAAAACTTCTGCTCTCCATACTAGATATCTTTAAGGTAGAGCATGTGCTGAGGTTAGCATTTGCATGGGTGATTTATTTACAAGTGATTTGGATCAGTTTAACAAAGAGTGCTACAAGGAGAGCCGTCACGGTCGGCACCCAACACCAGAACAGATGCCAAGCACCCTGGTCTCAGCTCGGCTTCACCAGTAGTGTGACCACCTTTGGCTTCGGGAGGAGCCCTCAGCTACTCAGATGCCACCTGGACTTAACGAGAGGTGCAAGGCAATGAGTTCTGGATAGACAGAGGGGCACGACTGTTAGTAAGAGTCTTAAAGGCAGAGGGTCACGGTACAGAAGGTTTAGACAGAGTCGTAGTCAGAATTGGCCGGGTCTCTTTAACTAACAAATCTACATTTATGATCTACATTTTTGCACTAAATCATTTAGTCTTCATACAGTAATGGAAACCTGGCTTTCACAGAATGATCCTGTTGCTGAGACTGCACTTTCTCATGATGGTTTCTCTTTCTTTCACACCCACAAACCATTGGACATGGTCAGGGTCGGACTGGCCTGCCGGGTCTTGGGCAAAACCCCAGTGGGCCCCAGCCTTGGTGGCCCCCTGGGCCCTTGCTTTAGTTAATTTGTCATGGCATAATAAATACTTTATTTTGTACAGTGAGGACTGTGCAAACAGTTATGCAGGCGGTGTGGGCCTAAAATCAGAATTGCTTCAGTAAATGATTGGCAATGGGCCCGGCCCACCTCCTCCTGCTGACTGCGTCCGTCAATTTGCTTGTGCCCGTTGTTAGATGCCTGCTGGCAGTACCTCTGGTTGGAGCTGAGGCTGCCGATGATGATTCTGTTACCACGTGACCCTTCTATCCATTCCTGCTGGTGATTGGCTGCACTGTGCCTGCATGAAAGATTCTAAGTTACAGGCAGGAGGAAGGCAGGAAGCAGCCAAATGAAAGCTGTTCTATAATGTTTAGAAGTCAGGGCGGCTAAGGTCTGACCGTGCAGGGGAGTTAACATTTGGCTGGATTCAGTAGGAGGAGTAAATGTGTTTGTGACGGGCCCCCGAAAAGGCAGTGATGTGAGCTTATTGGTGGGGGCTGTTCCCTCGTATCTTGCCTTACACTCAGCAGCTGGAAGATGGTAATAGTGGAGGGGAGTAAAAGCAAACTGAGCCTTTCTGCACTGCCCAAGGGGACACGGATAACACAAGTGCCTCGTACTCCAGTTATTCCATACAAGTGTCTATGCTGCCACGGCACTGAGGTTGGGCACTGGGATAGGGCAGGGGTTTGTGTTTAGGAGCTGTCACTGGTTGCTGGATCATATATCAAATGTAATAATCCTGATCCCTTAGCTGATAGAGCTGAGTGATTGCACTTGATAGCCTTTGGCCTCCAGATGTTTCTGAAAACATTGCCCAGAATTCTTACCTCAATCCAGCTCCTAGCAGAACATTGGATGATGTAGTTTTGCATGGATCTCTGGATCATTATAACCGCTCTAAATGCGTCTGCCCTTGCGCTAAGACATTTGTTGTTATGCTTGTTGAAATATGTAATGACACAGACCTGTGTAAAGCATATTCTTAAAAAGGCCACACTTGAACCATCCTCTCTGTCGAATTAGCGTCCTGTTTCACTTCTACCTCTTGCCTCTAAAGTGCTAGAATGTGTTGTGTTCTCCTGTTATCTTCCTTGACCTATCATCTGCATTTGATACAGTTGATGCAAATAATGCAAAAACATAATCTGATGCAAATTTTGTATTCACTTGGTATATGTAACCAGGCTACATCTTGGCTCTCTTCTTACCTCTCCAACCATTCATTGAATTCACTGTTTCTTATGCTAATGAAACCTCAACACCAGTTCCACTTGATGTAGGGGAGCCACAAGGCTCTGTATTTGGCCTGTTGTTCCTCTCCCTGTACACTCTGTCTTTGGGAGATATCATACTTTTAATTTATTTTAAAATAAATAAAAAGATAAGGATGTGCACACTGGGCAAATACAGTTTTGTGTTGTCTGATAAGGGCAACCCAGTCACCATGGGGTTAACCGGAGTTCAGGTGAAAAGTAACTTGGATCCACCCAAGCTCCACCTGGCTCATTTGGCTTTAATTATGCTGATGATACCCAATGTATTTATCCACCCATCATAAACAGCTGGAACCAAGGTTCACATATAGATGCAGCCACTTGGATTTGTGTGTTAAATGTGTCATGACTCAGGACTAATTGAAGAAACTGTGTTATCTAAAGTCATCTTAACTCATTTAATGCATTTAACCTTTTCATTAGCATACCAAAGCACCATTGTTCACAATGATGAACATTTTAATTAGATGGGATGCTGTGACACAATTTTCTGTGTTAAATGGGAAAAGTGTAATGCCTGAGTTTAGTTATTATGTGTCAAACATACAATCCAATGTGGCTCCATCTGTATATCAAACTCAACCTAACAAAAATGGAACTAATCAGCTTTTCATCTAAGCCTGGTCCTACTCCCCCATTTACTACTTCTGTTGATGGTATTCTCATTAACTCAGTTCACTGTCTGGGGGTCATCTTTTACGGCTCTCTTCTTCTCTGATCGTATTAACACCACTGTCAAAACTTGTTACTTTTTCTTACGCAATGTTGGGAATGTTAGTGATGGGCGAATTTATTCGCCAGGGGCGAATTTGCGGCAAATTCCCAGAATTCGCCACTGGCGAATAAATTCGCGAAACGCCAGCGAAAATTCCCCTGGTGAAAATTCGCCTAAAAAACGAGTCTTTGACGCGACGAAAACGACGCGACGTGTGTTGAAAATGACGCAACGTAAACGATGCAACGCGTCAAAGTTGACGCGACGAGGGTCAAAAACGTGCCGCAAATCGTTTCGATAATTTTTCCGCCAATTCGTGAATTTCGCTGGAAATTCGCTAATTTTCCGGCGAAGCAAAACTGGGTAGATTCGCCCATCACTAGCCAATGTTGCTCATGCATGCTCTCATCCTTTCCCTAACTGTATTGTTATAATCTTTGACTGGCCTCCCTAACTCCCATCTCTCCCACCATCCCTTAATTTCTCCAGAGAGAATCCTCCCTAAATAGAACTGCTAGATCAACTAGCAGTTAGGCAGTTTAAAAAAAAAGTTGAACTTGATGGACGTGTGTCTTTGTTCAGCCTAATTTACTATGTTACTATCTAAATTTCTTCAGAACTAAACTCATAGACTACCTCTTGGAGCACTTAGGGGTAGATTCATCAAAGAGTGAAGTTCCGCCACTAGAGGGAAATTCCACAGCTCTCAATTCATTTCTATGGGATTTTGCAAGGCGTATTCATCAATGGGTGAAAAATCCCATAGAAATGAACTGAGAGCTGTGGAATTTCCCTATAGTGGTGGAACTTCACTCTTTGATGAATCTACCCCTATGTATCCCTCCAATCTGTGTCTGTATGTTACCCTCCTATTTGACTGTAAACTCTATTGGGCAGGAACCTTCATCCTTCTCCTTGACAATAAACACTTAATATATATTGTAACTATACTTTATATTTATGAGTATTGTATTTTTGTACTTATTTGTATTTATTATTCCAACTTCTATTAATTTATTGTTCTGCTGTACAGTGTTTTGACCTCAAGGATTGCTATACAAATAAAGATATGCATACATACATACAACTTCTAGAGCTATAATAGGCTGAATAAGATACACAGCAGTTTTGTACACCTAAACACCTTGGTATTTTCTGGAGCTCACATCGCCTAGAAAATATAATTACTTAAACTCAACTACCAATCTCTATTTATGAGTTATACACATACACTTTACAGCTATTTGATTTTGTAATTTAGGATGAGGTGTTAGCAAGAAGATAGTTTTGGAGATCAGAGATTATTCATACAACCTTTCAGGACATTTCCCCAAATCAAGAAACTGAATTTTTTTTAGAAAAAATAAATGAATCCCAAACATTTTTCCAGAGTTTCTCCAAATAAATTTGGAAACATGCAAGTGAATCCACTCATAGACGAGAATTACATTCTGAATCAGTGATTTCCGTAATCTAGGAATAATTGATAGGGGAAATGAAGTCTGACAGGAAATTGAGACTCTGCACCAACAAATTATCTCTTGCAAGTAAATAATTAAGTTACTGTTTTATTATTACAGAGAGAAAGAACATAATTTTTGTAAATTTTGGATTTTTTGGATAACATTTAAAACAGCCTTTCCATAATTCAGAGCTTTTTTGTATAATGGGTTTCCGGATAATGGATTGTATACCTGTCTAAAAATTACACATACTGTGTTTTATAAATATTTCCATCTACTAGGTGTTTTATTGTGATCTGTTTGTGTTTATCTACGCCTTAAAAAAGGCTGGTACAACAGTCTAAGCATTGGCTTTCATTTAATTTCATCTGTGTGTGTAGTAATTTTGAGTATGGGTTTCCTTTACCACATGGGCATCTGAAAGTAATAAGCAAATACTGTATGAGAGTAGTAAGTAAATATGTTGTGTAATGGTGAAAAATCAATGGAAGTCACAATTTTTTTATTCAAAATATTTTTTAAGAGCATGACAATCACTCCAAGTGCAAAAAAAGACAATGGGAGCTTTTCTTGTGGTGACTTTTTTTATCTAGGCGACTTTTTTTGTAAAAATGCATTAAAATCAGTGAGCAGATGGTGAAATGCAGAAATTTGCCACAAATCCAAGTCTTGCCTAAAAATTATCACTAGTCCAGAGTACTCATGTGCTTATTCATTCATTTTTTTAATTTCATCTTTAAAAAGGTTTTACATTTGGGGGTTGTTTACTAAAAACTTGACTTTTTCTCACTTTATTAAAAAAAAATGTGACCATACTCCCAAACCCGAATCCCCTTAATTTACCAGTAAAAATTGGTGCAACAAAAAGCTTTGACAAAAAAATCAACTATATGAAATTGTCACCACAAAAACTAGAATTTATCAGATTATCAAACAAAAACCAGCAGAAACAGCCCAAAACTTTTAAGAATCCTGAAGGTAGAACATGTTCTAACTGGGACCATCTGCCATTGACTTCTACATGATTTTGGATTTAGCTGGGGCATTTTTGGATTCTAATATTTAGCAGTTTCAGAGCATTTTAAGTTTTTCCTCTGAAAAAAGTTTTTCCCCTTTAAAAACTTAAAAATGTTGAGGTTTAATAAATAGGCCCCTTTGTGCACATGACAGTCAAATAATGAATATTAGACAGCCTTCAAAAGTGGCTTTAAAAATAAAAGAAAGTAACAATATGGCACCAGAAAACAAGAACCAGTTTTGCTTCCAAAGCAAATGTGATTTCATTCTCCTTGGCTGCGACTTTCCTGTTTTCTACTATTTCTGCTCACATCTGGCTGGAATTAAATGGACACAGGTGGTACAATAAATGCTAAGTATCCGCTCACCGACCACCTGCTTCAGGTTCTTACCTACTTGTTTTTCAAAACAAAGATAAAGAAGTAATTTGCTGACATTTTATGATGACTTTGAAGCAGTTTTACAATTTGCAGTAAATCATGAACAGGATGGATTTCAGACAGAATTATCTGAGCAATTCCAAGAATTGTTTTAACAACATTAACAGCTTGGCATCTTCAATGAGCAGAAACAAAATTGATGTAAAATAAAAAAATCTTTTGCCCATTTGAAGATTCTTATTCGTATTTTTACTTCAGAGATTATTTTTAGTTTAGGAACTGACAGTATCTTGCACCTAGAAAATATTTTCAGACTTTTCAGTCAACGTTTTGATACACATATACAGTAGAATATACATCATGGCCACTGAAACCTACTGGTACTGTAACTAATAATGATAATAATAGTAATAATAGTGTGATAATTAGAAATAGCCAAGTGCAACTTAACTTACTTGATTAAAATGATGGGAAACATATGAAATAGTTTACTTTACTTATTTCCAAGTTAGTTTGAGAGCCTTCATTACAAAAAAAAACTGTATTTATATATGTTTACAGTATATGTTGACCTACAATATACAGTATAGTTTAGTCTTGGGTCAGCGCAAAACAGTTTAATGTAAAGTCCATGTGGATTGGCTTTATGTGCAAATAAGTTAAAAAAAAGTGTGATGATCCCTGTATTTTTTTCTATAGCAGTTTGAATTGTATGAGGGTGTTTCTTAGAACTTAATTGTTGGCTCATGGGCTTGATGAACGTTAGACTGGTAGTCTTTTTCAAAGCATAGACTCTTTTTGGGGGCAATATCGCCTCTTTTTGGGAGCAAATATACTGTATGTATATTTTTATTTATGTAGTGTTAATTATTTACATAGCACTGTCTGGCAAAACAATAATTTAATAGAAGAAACAGAGCTTGTTACAGTAATCAATACAAAGTACAGTTACAGCAAAGTTTATGTGTTAAGAAGAGGTCTCTGCCCCACAAAGTGTACAATCTAAGTTCCCAATCAGGCCCACATTTGTGGATAGGTCACCAAGGACCTGCCCTTGGATGGCAGGAATTTAGGGAGCAGCATTCTCCCTGTAAACTCTTATTTACAGATGATTAAAGATATGGATTTTCTTACCTTCCCACAACAAGTCATACATTAGAATATAAACTATAGAAATTAATTACGGTATCAGTTTATCACATGTTTGCTTTTCCGGTATGCTAAATTCTACAGATTACACATAGTTGTGCAGTTGCAACTGGACATCTGCCTGAGAGGACATGTCACAGCAGTTTGTTTGCACCCCCAGGGTTTAAAGATAGCAAAATGTTTTGAAATAAGTGCTCAAAACTGCCTGAAGCAAACGATTAACACAGCATCCCATGATAGATGAATCCTGATGTGAATTGACTCTTAGCCAAAGAGCAGCAATTATGTGATCAACTGGAAGAAAACAGAAAAAAAAAGCTGTGATACTTTTATTACTCAATTCACAGTGGTATCTCCCAGTGGCAAACATTCATGGAAGATCTGTCACAGGCTGTGACACTTTTAAAGACACTCTTATTAGAAATAATTTAACTATTTAGATGTGCACAATCCATTTAATCTCATCTTAAAAAGTAAAAAGAAAGGCTGAAATGAAGTAAACTTTATCAGAAAGGTTTAAATAAATACACCAGTAAACCCTCAAAAAATGCTGT
>CM044432.1:5072416-5110117 GCA_024363595.1 Xenopus borealis | reverse complement strand
TCTTAAGGTAGTACACTGAGAGTGCTGGGAAATAATTTGTTTGATTCATTATATATATATTTATATTTAGTTTTGCTAATTTTTTTGTTTATCATTTTGCTATTTCCACGGATGCACGAATGCAATATTCGACGGATGCAGTCATTTTTTTTTAGTAACGATCAGTTTCAATTTGCAGTCCTTGCTTGTGAATCAAATATAAAGAAACATACTTAATCAGGATATGACATGGTAGGTCACTGCTGAACCCGGCAGACTAATGATTAAAATAGGAAAGAAGAAAGGCAGACTAAGGTTGAAAAATAATGAAGTGACAGTATTCCTGTGAAATGCTGAAATATTTATGACACTGGTTGTTCTACTCATTAGTTCTTATGTTGTACGAGTCACATGTTACCCAGGCATGGAGGTGGCAGTATACAACTCATAGCTCAGAGAAATAATTCAAGACCACTGATACACTGATCTTCCTGGATCACATACAGGGAGCAGAGAATGGTGGGTTATATTTGCTTCCATTTGCTACTGACAGTAATAAAAGTTAACAAGAACAAAGTGTCACATTCTATTTACTGCTGCTGATATAAAATATGACAAAGATTATGAGACTCTATTTATAGTTTTATGATTATAGAACATTAACAGATACGTTGTTTCCCTTTATTGCTCATGTGTGCCTTCTTTACAAGAGTTATTCTGAACTGTGCCTTCCTGTAGTGGTCCCAAGGAGAATAGTGTTATTCTAAATATCTGTCAACTACACTCCACAAGGGATGACTTGGTCATAATGGAAGGTGTGTCAGACATGTTGATATAACCGCTGCTACTCAACTTGTGGTAGAGTTGTCACCCACAGTGCCTCCTTTAATGTCTCTAACAAGCCTTGTCTTTCAGTCTCTAATCATTTCAGTCACAATGCTTTTTTTTTTGTCAAACTTCATAGAATAGTCAACACTAGGCTAAATGGGCTTCCAACTATGACCATGGGAATGCAGTATTTTCTAGGTTCAAAGTAGATTGAAGTTGACAACAGGCTATTTACTAAACTCTGAATTTTTCTGGTTGTTGTTTTAAATGGGAAAAAATTGTGAATTATTAAACCCTGAGGCTGTTAAAAGTCTGGATAAAAATGTACTCCATCTCAAACCTGCCAAGGTCATGTAGAAGTCAATGGCAGATGTCCTGTTTTCTGTTGGGAGATTTCATGATCTGCACTGGGCTTCGTACAATAATCTGAGCCTATGACCCAGACTTTTTCACACCAGATTTTTTTATTAAATGCATTGATGAAAATGGTAAACATGTTCCTGGGCATTTGATTAAAAATTATTTTTAAAAAATTTGGAGAAATTTTGCAATTTTAGTAAATAATATAGTGTTGGCTTTCTGCAAGTTTAAGTATGATAAAGCAATAAGGGCTACCAGTAATATGCCATGGCAGAGACAGCCACAGAACACTTACAACCACAATGTTTAAAGGTGATCCAGGTATAAAAAAATAATTACCTTTTGTAATACTTGCAATTTACATGTATTTTATTCTAAGATAATAGCAGTTTTAGCCTGCTAATACCATCCTTTTAGTTTAATGGCTATCTCTGAAATCAGCAACCTAAAGTTAACATTGCATAGACAGTTAGGGGGTTATTTACTAATGTCTGTTTTTGTCTGGTTGGACATTTAGAGGGGAAAACACAATTTCCGTGTTCCTCTCTGTTGTAATTTTATAAAAATGGTTGTATCTTATCCTCCTATGGTCCTCCAAGGATATAAGATTCTCTACTAGGGATATGTGATTCTTGCCCCATGATGAGTAAGTTCCTTTTGGATTTCAATAAATATTTACTCAAATTGAGTCTGACCCAGAAGTTCCCCCTGGGCCTGACTTGAACCATTCAGATTCACTTAGGATATTAACCAGACAGCTTTATTTGAGGTATACATTCATACAGAGTATTACAATACAGCATATTAAATAATAGCTCATACCTCCTGAAAGCTTGTGATGATGTGGATGGAACAATTAGCAATACAACATGTTACATATTAACCAATTCTTCTTCATGGGGCTGATCCCGTGGCATCCAATCATCATTCGTGTTTTAGCATAACTGTGTCACTATTTCCATCTTAGGGACAGACTCACAGTCTCAGTACAATAGTCAAGGTACATCTACTGTGTCAGCGCAGTGTCCAAAATGGTATCTGTGCTGTCATTTCAGAAACTGTATTTGCCTTTCTTGACCTTGCACTAGGAATACTTGTGACATGAGGTAACAGATGTATTCCCTGTTATGTGTAAGAATTCCACAACCCCAATAACAGAATGGCCTTTAACCTTGAACTTCTTCTACAAAACAGCAATTCTGTACTAGTGTCAAGTTCTATAATATTTGTTCTTTGATAATAACTACTTATATGTTTTAAATATAAAACCCTGATCTCTACACTCTCCATTTCAGCACTCTCTGGGATAGCTCCTCCTCCACCCTCAGGAAGAACCCCCTCCCACAAAGCAATTAAATACCATACACTGGGACTCACCCATGTCTTTATTTGGTTCTTCCTTCACCACTCCTTTGGGAAGGAGTTAGTTTAATTTTTTCCTGGAGGGTAGCATAGACCTGTGGAATGCGGTCTGGAACTGAGGTATTTAAATGTTTTGTGGGAGGGGGTTCTTCCTGAGGGTGGAAGAGGAGCTATCCTGGAGAGTGCTGATATGGAGAGGTACCAGGAAAGGAAAATCACGGTAAGTATGTAACAATTTTCCCTATTTTCAGAGAAAAAAACTCAAATTTTTCAGGATTTATTAAACCACAATGGACTCCATGTCAAACCTGCCAAGATCATGTAATAGGCAGATGTCCCATTTACAACTGAAAAATATCCTGATGTGTGCTGGGTTTTGTTCAATAATCCACAGACTTCATGGTTTTCAGTCAATAATACAAAAAAAATTCCAGTATCAAATCTGAAAAAGGTCACTTTTTTTTGCGACTAATCAGAAAAGATCCTACAATTTTGATTATTTTATGATTTTAATGAGTCTTTTCCCACACCAGATTTTTGCATGAAAATGTTTTGATTAATGATGTGAAAAAGTGAACAGGAGAAGGCTATTAACATCTTCATCATCATGTTCAACTGACCTCTACCATTGACTTCTACAGGAACTTGTCAGGTTTTAGCTGGAAAAATATCAAATTAAAACTGTTTCTATGGTCATGGTGTGATAAATCTCATATTCAAATTCATGTCTGAGTTGATGGTTTTAAATTTAAAATTGTGAATTTTGACAAAAACTTCTAATTTGAATTTATTCAAACCTTAGTAAATCTGCCCCTTAGTGTTGCTGGCACTTGGATATTTAAGGATACAGTAGCTGCTGAACTGAAAACATGGTGTTAGCAGTCTAAAACTGTATAAACTGCCAATACAAATTAAATGTAAGTGCTCAGAAAACCATTATTTTTGGTATACCTCTTTTAAATGAGAACCACTTCTTATAATGATCAATTGGTCTTGCAGAATAGCCCTGTCTAAAACATGCTTTTATGTGGAAGCAGAGTTGCTTTCTTAGTAATAAAAAAATGGCTATTGGTGGAGATATCTGTGTATTACTTGGTGAACTTGGATTTGTGTGTTAAATGTGTTGTGACTCAGGGTTAATTGAAGAAACTGTGTTATCTAAAGTCATCTTAACTCATTTAATGCATTAAACCTTTTCATTAGCATACCAAAGCCCCATTGTTTTCAATGGTGAACTCTTTAATTGGATGGGATGCAGTGACACAATATTCTGTGCTAAGTGGGATAAATGGGATAAATGAGTTAAGTTATTCTGTGTCAAACACACAATCCAAAGTGGCTTCATCTGTATGATAGCCACAGTTTGATAAAGTAATTGGTCAGACTTCCCAGGACAGCATATTACTTCTGTCAAATACAGTACTTTGTTATAATAGAGGCTAAGATCTTTCTGAAAAAAACTGAAATATTTCCTTTATAAAGCCAATGTTTATGAAACAAAGGTAAATGTTTCTGGTGTGTTGGTGACTATCATTCCTAAAGGAGTTAACCCCTGATTTGTTAATAGACTGTTTTTTTTATCCATTGCTTCAGACATCATCATTCCACGTGCTGTGTAAGGTCAGCAAAATGCTACAAAATAGTTTTGCAAAAGCCCCTTCCATTGATTAACATAGGAACATTAAACCTTTTTCCATTAGTGAATGTAGCTTTACCACCGTGATTCTATGAACCCCTGCTCGTCAAGAGCCTGCAAATCAGATATGTTCGGGATATCTGTCATTTAATTCTTCATGAACTCGGCAGGTCTGAGTTGGAGGACTTTTGTTATTTGGACTTTTAGCACCATCAGGGTTTAATAAATCACAAAAGATCCAAGATTTTTCTACGAAAAAATGGTTTTCCCCTTTAAAATCCAACCAGAAAAAATTGTATAAATAACCCCCTTAAAGTTAATCACTTAAGGAAAAAAGTTTCAACTACTCATCTACATTTTTCATCAATTTAGTAAATGTTCCTCTTACAGTGTTTGCATATTTCCAAACTTTATTCATTTGCCCCACTGGAGTCCATATCCTTTCATCTAAAAAACTGATCCTAAATTTCCAACAAGCCCTACTTAATTCTGATTTAGTGAAGAAGATGCCTGTGTCCCATTTATATTAATATTTCCATTGGGAAATAAGTGAAAGGCTTGAATCCATAATGAAGGTACAGTAGCTTTTGATGTCCATTCATTTTTGAATGCTAACTTGATGATTAAACATGCTACTGAATTAAGAAAAAAGTTTATTAGGTCAATGTCTATCTTCACAAATCATAATCATAGCTTTATGTTCACCAATCCATTCAATTAATACAGTCATTTAAAACTGTGTTCAAAAACTGAAGAAAATCTCCAGTTTTTGTTTCTAAATGCTTTAAGATATAAAATTATGATGTCATTGATAATTTCTTTTCAAAACCGTTCTTCATGCAGTAAAATCTTTGAATAGGAAACCATCTGGTTATTGTATGTTGTCAGTCTGATGTGCGGGAATATTAATTTATCGGTATTTAGAGTAAAGAAGAAAAATTACAATAATGACAATTTACTTGTGCATCCATAATTCCTTTTTCACATGCCAATAATTTGACAGTTGAGTAAATCAGCTTCAGTTGGAGGAAAATACAGAATTTCAGTCCTTCAGGTGAATGCTGTTTTTGCATTTTATCTAGAAAATGGAAACTAGCCTCTGCTAAACTTGGTTTTAAACTTGCATTTTTAAGTTTGGTATGTAAATGATTTCCTTAGCTTACCTCTGTTGAGAGGTAGAAGGGGGAGTTACAGAGGCATCTCCTATTCCATCTGCTTCCCACTCCTAATTAAACCATCTCAGTCACAATGTGTGCATGGTGTCAAAGAGTCCTGCCCTTACTACCAGCCAAAAGGCCCCTCTGCAAGTGCTGCATTTTATGCTCAGAAGACAAACTGCAGTCTCCTTCAGCTTGCAACTTATTATTCTGAGAGAACACTTTACATACAATGCCATCACAGGAAGCACACAAAATGCTACAAAATTAAGAAATTGGGGTAGATGGACCCACTGAAAAATCAAGCCAAGTTCCCCATGCAGTGGAGTAAAATAAGGAACGAAGGATGCCTTCAAGGCAGCTCTATCTACCAGGCAGATAACAAACCAGCCACACCCTCCTCCTATGCTAAACACACCTCTCCCAGCTTATTGGTCAGTACACTCTAGCATTGCTTTCAATTAAGCTGGCAGATGTGGAGAGTGGGATGTCATCTGCTCCACCCTTCGATGATGTGCTGTGTGATGTCATCTGCTCCTCCTGAATCATGGCTGCTGAAGTCTGAAGGAAAAGTGATTTGACGGAGAAAGGGATTCCTGCAGAGAACCAGTATTTGAGTGAGACGTTTTACACAGGAGACTGCACAGAACTCTAGCACATACAGGTGGTAATCTGAGTGCAGGCAGGGAGTCTGAGTGTGTGTGTGTGTGTGTGTGTGTGCACAACTCCGTCCCCCATCTCCAGCATACTGTAGCCACCTACCTACCTCCCCCACCTCCCTGCTGTGGCGACTGATTACCACCCCACACAATCCAAACTGCATGGCATGCCCAACTGTTGTTGTTCCTGGACTGGTGGTGTCCATGATGAGAATGGAACATTACATTTCCCTGGTGGGAGAGTCTGACCCTCTAACTCATATTGTTCAGAATATAATATGTCTATTGAATAATATCCCTTCCAATTGCCCCTATTAATCAGGGTGGAAGAAACACTGGGAGACTGACACACTCCCCTTCCTGTTGTTGCACCGGTCCCTGACCTCTGTCCCCTAGGGGTGGCATGTGGCATGATGTCAAACATTTGTATCACATCACCAAATAGCGGGATGTAATTTTCACACACCAAGATTCAAATCTCATGTGCCAATTAGTATTTAAATTACCCTTTTCACCATTTTTCAATGCCACATCTTGCTTCTATACTCAGATCCTGCTAAAGCCTTTTGTATTGCCTGGTTTGCCTGGTTTGACCTTTTGCCCGTTGACTACAATTCTTGCCTCCTGTCTTGACTGATTTTCCTGTTTTTGATTGATCCCTGTTTATACTTGGCACTGTATTATCTCTCTGGAATTTTCAGACTCCCTGTAGGTTTCCACAGCAGAAAATTTTGGGGTCCCAACAGGGCTTTCCTGTTCATGAAAGAGTTGTTTGTTCCAAAGATCTCATGATGTGCAAATGTAAAGATTTTTTTTTTAAAAAAGCAGCCCAATTTAGACCTTGCTCACTGATTATTGCTCATATTTGCTTTTAAAATGTTGACTGTACTTATGCTGCTGTTGCTAGGTCTATTAATTGTTTAGTGCCTCTGGCTATTATAACACAGAATTGTCATTAGTGCTTTGCATAATCTCATTAGTGCTTTAAGACTACACCTAGAATGAGTACAGCATCTGCATATTTAACTTTAATTTCTCTCTGTTTAAATAAATCCCAGCAATAACATGACATTAAATGATTCCACAGGACTGTACATCTCTAAAATCACCTTGCATTCAGTGTGCCACCTAAGCAACAGTATCAGTCAGCATCGTATATCAGAGGCCTCAGCAGGACTTAATATGAGCTTTGTGCTTCCTGCTGTTTGCTAGTTTTCAAAAACTACAGAGTTGCTCTGCTTACATTACCAGTTTGTGTCTGCTCCCCGAGCAGAATATTATCTCATACAGATGTACAATATTGCATCTCTACAGATTTCTCTCACTTCCTTACTCAGTCTCATTACAGCACTTTGATAGCAATAAATTCTCTGCTTGGATCACTAGAAGTTCATTGGTACTGAGCCAAAATCTGTGCAAACTGCTCATCAAAAGTTGGAAATTGCTAAAACCTGCAAATTCTTTGTGGAAAAAAAAATTGGAGCCAAGAATAAGAAGGAATTAATTCAATTAAAATAAACTCTATGCCCAATACTGACTGTAGCCTTGTTCAATTAAATAACTGTATGTTTGTAACTCAAAGGATAAGTAAACCTATAGTTTAATTATACAGCTCTGTTTCCCTCTTTTTAGCAACACATACTGTAACAGTTACCATGTTACTCTGTACCTGAACCAAAGAGGCAGATAACAGAACAAGGTTAACAGGCCATGGCATTGATTGTTCAAAAAAGAAGCATTGACACTGGCTGATTTATTTATTGCTTTCAGTGTGCATGTGTCTGGTCAGTCCTAGAAGAAAGCAAGAGACCAGACATGGTGCTGCATCTAACCTCTGAAACCATTTTATGTGTATTACTAATATCATTCTGTCTTTTGCAATCTACTGGCCATAGGATTGTCAGCTTTTCTCTTCTGTTCATTTGGACAGTGAAATCAGGGGATGGGTAAAATTAGTGGAACAGAGGGACAACATTAGGGCTGATGCATAAGGCTGGGAGATGATGGGGCAATGATTTAGAGGACTGGGATTGGCCCAATTCAGGGATCCTATTGGCAGAGTTTTGTCCAGATGACTTTTTATTTGTGCCAGAATTCTGTGTTTCAGTGAAACTAGGGCACCGGCTGGCTGCAAACATTTCCATGGTAAAAAACATGAGAGAAAAAATGTTTTGAGTAAAAAAACCACTATGGAAAAATAGACCTTATGCATTTTGTGTTAAACAAATACAGTGAAAAATGCCAACTGACAAAATTTCCATTTTTTTTCCTTTTTTTGTACAGATTTGCTCATCACTAATTTTGAAATCCCTTAGCCTGTGTTAAAACCTGATAAGTGGAAACACTAACTTGCCACTCTGTGGGAACTCCATAATAATATTCTTGTCACTCCTCCAATGCGGCTCTTGGATCTCTGTGCATGCGCATGTAAAAGGCGTCTGCAAATCACTGCAAGGTGATCATTGTTTGTTTTTGACACTGAGCGTTAAACCGAAGATTTTGTACCTTCAATGATTCTGTAACGATCGGCACCCTAATCCAGAACCCAAGCTAAGCACCCTTTTCTAGGCTCTTACTTCTGCCTATTACACCTGCCTGTCACCTCGGGAGGAGCCCTTGGTTAATAGGATGCCACCAGGTCTTAATAAGAGAGGTGCAAATCAAAAGGTTCTGGACAAGCAAAGGGGCACGAACGTAAATGCAAAGTCTTTGTGCAGAAGGTAGTGGTCAATCAGAGGGTTATGCAAAATCGGAGTCGGTAATCAGGCACGGGTCAGGATTGTCAAAATAGCCAGGCAGGGTCACAACAGGAATTCAAAACAGATCAGGAAATAGGGAACAATTAGCACAAGGCTCAGGAGCACCAGGAAACAAGATAATGTAATGGGCAATGAAAAAAACACTGAAGTCCTTTTAAATAGTTAACATTTTGCGCACTTACTTCCCCATGCCAGCACGCATGCCCCTATAAAACCCAGAAGTGCATGCCGCACATGCACTTGGAAGAGAGAAGACGGCGCAGCGGCTGTCCCCACCACACCACTAGACCACTGCCCCTCTAGTGGGGCCACTGGACCGCAAGTCTCTCAGGAAACCACAGATGGAATTGCTTCCTGAGTCGATCAGCCCTAATGTCATCAACTGGAACCCAAAAGTTCTCCTCAGGGCCATAGCCAGATACTGTAACTTACCACACACAAGGCGAGAGTCAAGGAATTCTTTGATTTCAAATTCATGCTGACCCTCTACCAACACTGGGGGAGGAAAAGACTGCTGGCATACCTGTGTGGCAGGTTTTAAGAGAGAAACATGAAAATCATTATTATTTTTAAAATTATCAGGTAGTTTAAGATGAACAGAAGAAGGATTGATTATTCCAGTAATGGGATATGGACCAATAAACCTGGGACCCAATTTAAGTGAGGGAACCTTAAGTCTGATGTTTTTGTAGATAACCAGATAGAGTCTCCTACTTGATGTTCAGGTGCATCTCTACGAAACCTATTGGCTGCTTTTTTCAGACCAAATTTTGGCAAACTGACAGAAGAATTAAAGGGGTGGTTCACCTTCAAGTTAACTTTTAGTTTATTGTAGAAGGGCCAATTCTAAGAATCTTTTCAATTGGTCTTCATTATCATTATTTATTTTTCATATTTTTTTAATGATTTGCAATTTTCTTCTGATTCTTTGCAGCTTTCAAATGGGGGTCACTGACACCATCTAAAAACAAATGCTCTGTAAGACAACAAATGTATTGTTATTGCCACTTTCTATTACTTATCATTCTATTCAGTCCATCTCCTATTCATATTCCAGTCTCTTATGCAAATCAATGCATGGTTGCTAGGGTAATTTGTACCCTAGAAACCAAATTGCTGACACTGCAAACTAGAGAGCTGCTGAATAAAAAGCTAAATAACTATAAAACCACAAACAATAAATAATTAAAACCAATTGCAAATTGTCTCAGAACATCAGTCTCTACATTATACTAAAAGTTAACTCAAAGGTGAACAACCCCTTTAACAGAGGACACAGGAGGTAATGAACCAACAAAAGAAAATGCCTTGGGATGCAAACCATTAACAATAAAGAATGGATATTCAACAGTTGAAGAATGAGTTGCATAATTGTAAACACATTTTGCCCAGGGTAAAAATTCTACCCATGAGGACTGGTTGTCAGACACATAAAGCCTTAAAAAATGTTCAAGGGACTGATTAACTCTTTCAGTTTGACCATTGGTTTGAGGGTGAAATGCGGTAGAAAATGACAACTCAATCCCCACCAAGTGGGATATCTGAGTTTAGTTATTCTGTGTCAAACACACAAACCAAAGTGGCTTCATCTGTAACTTAAAAATATTAGAAATAAATGACTCGGCCAATGTTTTGGTAGAAGGGAGTTGGGGAAGGGGAATTAAGTGGCTCATTTTGCTGAAACTATCCACCACCACCCAAATCACAGTTTTTCCCTGAGAATGGAGAAAATCAACTTTGAAATCCATTGAAAGATGGGACCAGGGTTTATCAGGAATAGTTAGTGGCCTCAACGAACCCTGCGACATATTCCTAGAGGATTTAGACCTCTGACAGACAGGGCAAGAATTAACAAAATGTTTAGCATCTTGCTTAAAGGAAGGCAACCAAATGCTACGGGACAAAAAGGACACAGTTTTGGAGATGCCAGGACGTCCTGCAATTTTGGAATTGTGGGCTTCACCCAAATCTTGTTCTCTAACATCCTCAGGTACAAATAACCTCCCAGGAGGAGCTTCTACAGGGGCAGAAGACTGAGCTGAGGATAATAGTGTGGCAAGGTCTGATGCCAGAGCTGCCACAATTAGTCACTAGACTCAGACGAATTGGATTCAAAACTTCTGGAAAGTGCATCCACTTTAGTGTTCTTGGAACCCGGCCTGTAGATAAGGGAAATGTTAAACTTGGTAAAAAACAAAGCCCATCTGGCCTGCCTAGGGTTCAGCCGCTTGGCATACTCAATATATAGCAGATTTTTGTGATCAATAAATACTGTGATTAAATGTTTAGCCCCCTCCAACAGGTGTCACCATTCCTCAAAGGCTAATTTGACAGCCAACAATTCTATATTCCCAATATCATAATTAGCCCCTGCTGGAAAAAAAAGTTTCTAGAGAAGAAAGTACAAGGATGTACCTTGTTGGTTGTTGGATGCCTTTGAGAAAGGACTGCCCCTGTCCCAATCTCTGAGGCATCAACCTCAACAAAGAAAGGGAGAGTAGTGTCAGGGTGATGAAGAATGGGGGCAGAAAAAAATTCTCTTTTGAGAAACTCAAAAGCTTGAATGGCCTCTGAGGGCCACATGCTTGGATCTGCACCTTTCTTGGTTAAGTTATAGGGGCCACAATCAAGGAAAAGTTTTTAATAAACTGACAGTAATAATTAGTGAACCCCAATAAACTCTAGATTGCCTCAAGGACAGAGGTTGGGCCCACTCCAGAACAGCTTTAACCTTCCCAGGATCCATTTCAAGACCCTTATTGGAGATATTGAGACCCCAAAAACTGAACAGAATGAACCTCAAAGGTACATTTTTCGAGTTACGCAAAGAGTTTATTACTCCTCAACCTTAGCAATACGTCCCGAACATGCTTACGGTGATCAGACAAGTTAGAGGAAAAAATTATAATGTCGTCTAAATAGACCACTACAAATAATCCCAGCAGGTCCCAGAAGATATCATTAACAAATTCCTGGAACACTGCTGGTTAATTACAAAGGCCAAATAGCATTACAAGATATTCGTCCCTGGTGTTAAAGGCCGTTTTCCATTCATCCCATTCCCTGATACGGATGAGGGTATAAGCACCCCTAAGATCTTGGCATTTTTATCTTAATCAAAAAACTCAGAAATCAGAGGAAGGGGGTAACGATTCTTTATGGTGATCTTATTAAGACCCCTGTAATCTATTCAAGGGCGAAGACCACCATCTTTTTCCTAACAAAAAAGAAATAGAGGGTCTAATAAAACTTCTCTCCAAGTTTTCCTGAATATGCTCTCTCATTGCCTGGGCTTCAGGCAAGGAGAGGGGGTAAGTTTTACCTCAAGGAGGAGTATACCCTGGAATGAGGTCAATTGGACAGTCATACTGCCTATGTGGGAGTAAAGTCTCTGCGGCTTTCTTAGAAAAGACATCTGCAAAATCTGTGTAAGCTGCAGGTAAACACTCAAGTGATGTAGTTGCTACTACTGGAGGGATGCAAGACCCCTGGAATTTTAAACCCCATCGAAGAACCTCCCCTGTTACCCAGTCAATATGTGGGTTGTGTGCTTGCAACCAAGGCAACCACAAAATTAATGAGAAGCACCCTCAATAATATAAAAGGTTAGTACCTCACAGTGTAAGTCATTAAAACACAAAGAGAATACCTCAGTCTTTGTAGACAGCAGACCTGACCCTTAGGGTTTCTTATCAACCGCTAATATCCTCATGGGAGGATGTAAAGAGGTTAGAGGGACACAAAATCTTGCCGCAAACGCAGCATCCAAAAATTCCCCTCCGCCCCTGAATCCACAAAAGCAGACACCTTAACAGAGCCCGTAGGCCAGGTTAATTTAACTGGAATCAAAATCCTAGAGGCAGACTGGGGAGAGGAAACCTCTTTACCCAAATGGAGCACCCCTGGGACAGGCACAGAGTATCATAGTCAGGCAGGCAAGGGTCAAACCAGGAAGTCAATCAGAGGGTCAATCAAGTAGAATTGGAATCGGTAATCAGACAAGGGTCAGGATTCAGAAGTCAGGATTGTCAAAATAGCCAGGCAGGGTCACAGCAGGAATTCAAAACAGATCAGGAGACAGGGAACAATAAACACAAGGCTCAAGAGCACCAGGAAACAAGATCCTATAACAGCACTGAAGTCCCTTTAAATAGTTCTAGTTTTGCACCATTGCACGCTGACATCACAGTGTGCCTATAAAACCCGGAAGTGCACACCGCGCACACACTAGGAATAGAGAAGACGGTGCGGCGGGCATCCCCGTTGCACCACTAGACCACCAGGGTGAGCTTTTATTACAGATTCTTGTTGTGCAACATTTTCCTCTTATTTAAATGATTTTGTCGATGTGTTTGAGGAAAAGGGGGCTGACAAACTTCCGCCCCATAGTATTTATGATTGCCCCATCGATCTCCTTCCAGGAGCAGCTATTCCTTTTGGGCTAATCTAGCCCCTCTTGAAACCTAAACTTGCAGTACTTAACGATTATATCGATTATCATTTTTAAAAGGTGTTTATTCATCCTTCAACTTCGCCTTGTGGAACAGTCATATTCTTCGTATAAAAGAAAGATCATTCTCTATGTCCTCAACTGTAGACAGCTTAATCACATCCCCTTCCTCTTATCCATAAACTCTTTCAAAGCCATTGAGGTGCCAATATATTTTCCAAGCTTGATTTACGTGGTGCTTATAATTTGGTGAGAATTTGGGAATGGGATGAATGGAAAACAGCTTTCAGATCTCGCTATGGACCATTCGAATACAGATGAAGCCACTTTGGTTTGTGTGTTTGACAGAGAATAACTAAACATTTGTGCACGTTTTATTCATGACCCATGGGTCTTCTTCATACACTACCAGTTCCTGTAGATTTCATCTTTGAATTACCTCCTTCTCAAGGCTTCAATACAATCTTTATTGTAGTTGACCGGTTATCAAAGATGGCACACTTCATTCCTGTTGCCGGTCTTCTTTCCGCTGCTGCTACTGCAGAAATTGTCAGATTACATGGAGTTCCAGATGAGATTGTTTCCGATTGAGGGGTACAGTTTACCTCTAAGTTCTGGGGAACACTTTGTCAGTCATTAAAGATAAAACTAGCTTTTTCCACTGCTTTTCAGCCTGAACCCAATGGTCAAATAGTTGCTTTTCTTCGTTTCTCCAGGACAATTGGTATCAACTTCTTACAGTTACAGAATTCTCTAAAATGACTGTACATGCTTCAACTAAGGAAACTCCTTTCTTTGCCAATTTTGGGTTTCATCCTCAAGTTTTGCCTAATCTTCCTAGCGAAGTAATGGTACCCGTGTTACAGGATCGTTTTTTCTTTATTTCTGAGAATCTTCAAAAGATTCAACAAGCTATGACTCTGGCACAGAAAAGTTATACATCTTTTGCTGATAAGAAAAGAAAAAAGAGCCCAGAATTCAAGGTGGGGAATCAAATTTAGTTGTCTACTCAACACATCAAACTGGCCTGTCCTTCCAAGAAGTTGAGGCAGAAATGTCTTGGTCCTTTTTCCATTATTAAACAAATTTATGATGTTGCCTTCAAATTGAAATTACCTACTTCTTTTAAGATCCACCTTGTATTTCATGTTTCTTTACTTAAACTGTTTTCAAGAACACTTTTATTGGTCACACTTCTTCTCCTCTGGTTCCAGTGACTATTCAAGGAGTTGAAGAGTTTGAAGTAGATGCAATTCTGGATTCCAGGTACTGGCGGTGTCATTTACAGTATTTAATCCACTGGAAGGGTTATTCACCCAAACAGAGATCTTGGGAACCAGCAAGCAATGTTCATGCTCCACAGCTTACAGAAGTTTTTCACAAAACTTATCCTTTCAAGCCTGGGCCTGTCTGGAGGCCACGCCTCTGGGGGGGCAATGTCAGTACTCCGATGCGGCACTTAGATCTCCGTGCATGCACACAAGGTTGTTACGTTTTGATGTGCATGCACCAGTGCACTTACATCAGCGTGAGAGCACGGGAGCAGAAGTTCACTCAAACGCACATGCACAGCATGTAGAAGGACGCTGAGGCCTGCAAATCACTGCAAGGTGAACATTGTTTGTTTTTGAGAAGTTTTGAGCATTAAACTGAAGATTTCTAATTTCCTGGTTTCCTGATTATTGGCCTGTTCTTGACCCTTCTTTCAGATTCTCCTTGGACACTCCTGATTTTGGTTCCTGATCTGTGCCTGGCTCATTTATGATTTCTCATTCCTTTCTGGTAATACGTTTTTTGGCTCTCAGACAAGTGCTTACAAACTTTCCTTTCTGGCACCTCTGTTACTATTCATCTGAACTTATTCCTGTCTCCATTCAGGCTTTGAGTTCCAGTGAGAGGCATTGGGGGGGCTATACTTTGTTAGACCCGCTACTGGAGCGTGAAAACTCTTCTGCCTCTTCATTACCTTATTGCAAATGAATTGACATCATCATTACTACCACCTTTGCTTCCTCTTCAGGAATTGAAGATATCTATAAACAATCTTCTTTGTTGCTTCAAGCAGCCATAACTAATTGAATTTCTTCTCCCATCTGTCTTCTGCTTCATGCGAAGCTTCCTGCAAAGCATTTCAAGGAGCTCAAATCTCCAAATTGTTATGTTTGTTGTAACTAGCTACAAATGTCAACCTCTCTAAAAACAATGGATAGTTACTGCTTGGATATTATTAATCTACCGATTTGCTGGAGATTTACTAAATTAAGTACTTGGTTGCCTTTCTACTGGTAGCTACTTTCTACTAGTTAGTACTAGTGTTACTAACACAGGTTTAGTCACCTGTTCATGAAAGTTCCAGTGGTCTGACAGATCAAGTACAAATTCATTGTGAAACCTTTACACTGTGTTTTCGATGATATAACCACCTAGTATGTGGTTGCATTCTGTTAACCTTATAGGCAGACTTCAAGGGTCAGGGGTTTGTTCATAAAGGAAATTATGAATTTTCATAGTGTTCCATTTGAGAAAGATTGCATGCATATTTATTAAATGATTTGAGAACCTTGTCTTTCACCCAAAGTATTACAGAGAAATATTACCACTCTTAAACCACTTTTCCTTTACAATAAAACCTGTCATTCACACTTCCCTAGCACCCTATTCGAACATGCTGCACTTTCACCAGAAGAAGTGGCTTTAGGGCTGGTCAGGTTTCAAAATTCATTTAATTATTCCCTAACTTGGGAAGTTGGGTCAAATACATCCTACTCTACCATGTGACCTTCGCTTAATATATTAATAAGAATAAGGAAACCAAAAAATACAGTAATATCATTAAAACAGCAAATGACAAATTTATGAATATTATTGTTGAAATCTCCCCTTGGTGAGCAGCAATAATGTAATTATCAAACATACGAATCCAAGCAGTAAAAGGTATGGTAGGCTCACCAGGGTTTGGTAGAAAAGGTGCAGGCTGCTGCAGAGGTAGAAAAGACATCCTTGTCGCCATTTGTTGTGTTTGGTAGCCGAGGATGATGAGAGTGCTTTATTAGCAGGTTCATGCAGCCATTACATAACAGCAGTAAGTCTTACTTTCACTTTCAAGTTGTACAGAAAGTCCTATGTATGCACAGTGCCACCTGCAGGCCATTTGTATAAACACCACAATTATATTATGAACATTGCTTGAATTGGGGTGAAAAAGATGGAGAGATACTAAATGGGCCACACCTCACGTAGTGTACTAAAAACAAGCTCCCTCCCTCAATTTAAGCCACACCCACTGTTATAATTAGCCTTTTCCACCAACACTTTCTTGTTTCACCCTCTTTAAAGAGAAAACATTCTTCTATTTTCATTTTGGTATTGCCTTCTAATGAACAGTGTAATGTTCAGTATGCATAGCGTTAGGTACGTATGTGGCCTGGAGGGACCCCAAAATGAAAATTGTGCATATGATTTTTCTATACTGCCATTTCAGTTTCTTCATACATAGCGCCTTGTCTGTGTATTGTGTGTCGTGACACAGCACAACCGCAACATATTATATATTACCCACATTATTTAATATATAGCATTCACTCACCATTCCTCCATCTGATACTGCTCTCTACCTTTATTTTCTTTTTTTTGTTTCTCCTATTTTCTTCTTCATTCCTGTTCTTTATAACACACTCTGATGCAGGACTGGACTGAGAATCAAAATAGGCCCTGGCATTTCAGGTACACAGAGGCCCAATCAGCCCACATAGAGGCCCAAAAAGTCACCACCAGCCCACTAAATACTGATTTTCAATGGCACCTTATAGCAGCCCATCTGGCATTTGCCCTAACCCACAGATTGCCAGTCCGGGCCTGCTCTGATGCCTCCACCATCTTTATAACACTTTTGCACATCTTCTCTACTTCTCTGCCAGCAATCTTTTATCTCCCTTTATCTTCTATGTGCTCTTTTTCTTTCTGCTTTTTTACCTCTACATTGTATCTGCATGCAACAGAAAGCTCTGCTATTTCAATGAAAATGTTACAGGATTCAAAACTCTTGCATCCCGCCTTGAGGGCAAGTGAAAGGATTGCATCCCTCCACATCCCTCCAGAAGTATATGAATGACAGAAACACCTAAAGGAAAGGAAAAAGGAAGATGGAATAGAACTTTTAAATTGTCATTTTATCCATTGGATACTAATTCGCCAGCTTGACGTCATATCGCAACTTTGCCAATTTACTAACTGTCCCTGGCAAAAATTCGCTAGCGAAGTAGATAGACTAGCGCAATTTCGCACCCTTAAGCCAGGCAAAGTTGCACACTGACAAAGGGACATAACTACACTGACCATTTTACTGAACGTTACCTCTTGCACTAGACTTTACTCGGGTTTTCTCCCGAAACGCGTCAGGCAAAATGGATCCTTCCTAATTTGGAATAAAAATCTTTATTCTTTTATCCAGAGTGACGCTGGTCTGTATTTTACTCCGATTGTGGTTCAGCAGAGGCTCTGTCGGCTGAGCACCCGGTTTTGGAGTGGACATTACTAGGGCATTATATTTTGAGGGGTGAGTTTGGAGCGGGTCTTTCCCTTTTTGACTAGACTTTACTTTGCCTCTCTGCTGTGAGTGTTCCTGCTGATCTATTTGTGTAGGAAGCTAGGGATTTCACCTATAGCACTTTTATCCATATAGGATATCCCATAGTCAGAGTGCAGGGAGTTAGATAACCCTTTCCAGTCAGCCATCATAGTAACTGGAACTAGTGCAGCTGCCTGAGCTATTGCTAGGAAAGTAATCCCTGCAGGATAGATAGGACTTCAGCCCTGTAGCTGTAGTTGAGTTTTCAACGTGTACACCGGATGGATTTCCCATCAGCCTCCGTGACACGTGCAATGGATCTCCTCAGGATTTCAGGAAGCTTCTCCATCACCAGCATTCCAAGCTCAATGTGGATTAAAGCTGCCAGACTGCTCCCCTGCATGTGCTCTGCCTCACATGATTTGTTTCTCTTTCATTACCACTGGGAGATGGTGAGACCTTTACTATACACACCCCGGGGTGCATCAATCTGGTGTTGTATGTATGTATGTATATTTTTATTTGTATAGTGCTCCTTGAGGGCAAAGCACTGTACAGCAACAATAACTTAGTAGTAACAAACAAGGGATCACTGCATTAATAAGTAAATAAGTGCATTATTATGAATACAGTTTGCATAAATATAAAATATAATTACACAGTGTTGAGTAGACAAGATGATGGAGGACCCTAACCCTTGGGGCTTACAGTCTAAATGAGTTGCACACAAAACTCTGATCCTACTACTTTGGTATAGCCTGCAGACCGCTAGTGTGCACGCACACCATTCTTAAAGTGACAGTGGACATTTTCATAAGGAATGATACTTATATTGTCTAACATACAATGTGTTATTGTTATTTAAATGTTCTTATTGCATTGCATATTTTACATTTCTAAGATTATAAATTACTGCCTATTGTGTGGTTTACTGTCTGCTACAATTGTTACCAAAATCACTGCTACTGCAGTTCCCAGGGAGCTGTTTGCCACCAATAACTGGTTTTAGCCCTGGGTGGAGGCACTTGCTAACTTATCCAAACCCTGTGGAGGCTGGGACTGATAAGGCAAGCTTTATAGGAATCTGTGATGGGATAAAGCAGACAAAGTTTAGAAGGTGCTGGATGTGCACACAAATAAGTTTATATAAGAAGTGGGGTAACAACAGAAGGCCAGAGAAGGCAGCTGGAAAAGGGAGGAATAAGAACTACTGTAGACAAATAAACAAAAACAGAGTACCAGTGGTTGAATCTAGGACCAATGCCTCACTGCTTGGGCATCACAACAGAAATGGAAAATGGAAAGTTTTCACGATGCAGTGGTATGATGCAGCTGGATTCCCCATTAAAGTATGTCATATATGAATATAAAAAAACCAGTCTCATCTAATTCTGATTCTAGATTGGTGTTTGTTGTAGACTGACAATGGCTTCTTTGGAACTTTGCAGGCAAATTTGTATGCTGAGCAATTTCTAAGGAGCATGAACCACATTGGGTCATCATGCCAGGTCACGTATCTGCTACACAACAAACTGTGAGATGGAAAATATTTTGGGCCTCAAGTCTGCAGAAGGGAATTGTCCTGAAGCATTTTATTAGCTAATATCAATGCAGGCAGCACACTCCATCTACTCCAATATTTTCAGTAATAACAAGCAGATATTGTTTCTTATTTTGCTGACCTTGCATAATACTAATGTTCCTGTCCAACTGAAAAATGAAACCACAATCAAAGACTGTCCTTGCAGCTGTAGGAGGAAATATTGAATGTCAGCTGCATATAATATCACTCTACAAGCTTTGGGATCTCATCTGTGGATACATCCCTCACTTCACATTATTCACAGGCAAGGACTCAGATCTGCACCCAAGACTCCCCCACCCATCCACTAAACTAGGAATTACAGTATATGGAATTTTATTAATTTATTATTTAACCAGGGGATAGCAAGTCCTCATTTTTTTTTTCTTTTGGTGTTGGAAGTGTTATTAGATTAGAGGGATTGCTTAATTTCCAAGGTAAATGTTTTATACCCTTAATACAAGCGTGTCTGGTAGGAACTGAAAGTTCACAGGGAGTGCTTACTAAGCTAGGGCTTACTGTATGTATATAAAGACACAGAGCTTAAGTGCTATGTGGTAGAAGACACACAGGGAAGGAGGTCCCTGTCCCATAGAGCTTATAGTCTAAGTGGGTGGGGGGCTAAAATACAGGCATACATTGAAAGGGGGAAATGCACAAGGTAAAGGCATTGCCCAATAAGTACAAGGACTAGTCTAGTCTAGTTCTAGTAGACTCTTTCTTGTTTTTTCTTGAAGTGCTTGAAAGAGCACTCCTTACTGAGGAATTCAGGGATGGAATGGAGGCAAGGAGAAGCAAGATGGAAAGGTTTGGGACAAAATATGGCAGTGGTTGTGAATGGTGTGAAAAGAATGTGGCTCTGAGTGGAGCCGAGAAGACAACCAGGAAAGTACAGTGTGACAAGTGAAAGAATGCCATGAGGAGCAGAGGAGTGATAGGCTTTGAATGCTAGCAGAAGAATCTCATATGCTATCCTTTGCTTAATAGGCAGCCATGCTAAATACTTTATTTGGGGTTCAATAGGTTCCCTCTTAGGAGAGAGCAGGAAGAGCCTGGTAGTGGAGTTTAAAATTGATTGGAGGGGAGATATGGGATTCAGGAAGACTGGTGTTGGTGTTTACTTAATTAAGTAGGATCTAGGGGTAGTGTTCTTGCATAAAAAAGGGCATAAACTCATGGGAAGGAAGCATAATTTTACCTCTTTCTAGGTCCCCAGTAAGGCCTCATCTGGAGCATGCAGGGCATTTTTTGGCTCCAGTCCTTAAGAGGGATATAAATGAGCTGGAAATAGTGCAGACATGCAACTAAACTGGTTAGGGGGTTAGAAGATTTAAATGATGAGGGTAGATTGTCAAGGTTAGGGTTGTTTGTGAAAAGGCGCTTACAAGGGGACACGATTACTGTGTATAAGTACATTAGAGGACATAATAGACCGCTAAAATGAAGCATTAGACCAGAGGCCCTTAATTAAAGAACCTTTATTTGTAACAACATAGGTGGTTCTTCACAGTGAGGTTGGGAATTGCCCTGCTGAATGACGTTGTGATGACAGATTCATTTAACACCTGTAAGAGGGGTTTGGATGATTTCTTTGAAAAGCATAACATCCAAGGTTATTGTGACACTAAAATTTTCAATTAATAGATAATAATGATGATAATAAAAATTAATGATAATTAATAATAGATATTGGTATATTTATTGCCCTTTTACATCCCTTGCCTTGAACCACCATTTTGTGATGGTTTGTGTGCTGCCGCAGAGATCACCTGACCAGAAATATTTCAACTCTAACTGTAACAGGAAGAAGTGTTGGAGCAAAAGACAGAACTCTGCCTGTGAATTGGCTTGTGTGACCTAACTTTATAGTTTGTTTGGTATGTTTGTGTGCATCGTTGAATCCTAGGATCCCAGGAGGCTTTCCTTGTTTTTTTAAATGGCTATTTTCTATTTATGTTTACCCAATGGCACATGCTACTAAAAAGTGTATTATTGTGAAAATGGTTTATTTACGTGAAGCAGGGTTTTACATATGAGTTGTTTTATGCAATATTTTTTTATAGAGACCTAGATTGTTTAGGGGGTATGGTTTTCCTTTAATAATTTAGCTTTTTAGAAATTCTTCTAGCTTTTTAGAAAAATAGGAAAACTTAGAATTTTTCGTGATCCAAGGAAAGCAGCATAATTTGTTAATAAATACAGTAGGCCCCTTAAGGGTCAAAGTGAAAATTTGCATTAAAATATAAAATTTTCGAAGTAAATTTTTGGATACTTCAACTATAGAATAGCCCAAAATTTGAGTCGAATTGAAAATAATTTCTTTTCGAATTTCGTAGTACTGTCTCTTTGAAAAAACTCAAATTTGACACTTCACTACCTTAAACCTGCCGAATTGCCATTTTAGCCTATAGGAGACCTCCTGGAACCTTTAAGGAGTGTTTTAAACTTTTTTGAAATTCGAAGGATGCATTGGAACAATTTGAATGGTTTTTATTGGATCAAAAACGGTCCTATTCAATCCATTTTCAATCAAAAAAGGCCTTAGAAAAATAAAATTTTTAACAACGCGAAATTCAACCTGCCCCTTAGAGTTAGATGTCACACTGCAAAGATAAATATGATGTAATTTAGTAAGCATAAAAATGGTGCAAGCTTTTTTAAAGTGTTTTTCTAAACTTACTGTGCATCATAAAAAGCAAATTGTAACCTCATTTATATGATTATATATAGTTTGATATATAGTTTGATACATGCACTTTCATTCAAAACTGTAAAAGCATTTACATTGGCGTCACTTCTCTGGGAATGCAGACATTATGGGGCAAATTCACTAAAGGGCGAAGTGGCTAACGCTAGGGAAAATTCGCCAGCGTGACGTCATTTCGTAACTTCGCAAATTCACTAACACTGACTCTGGCGAATTTCCAACCCTAACACAACTTCCAACCCTAACGCCAGGCGAAGTTGCACACTGATGAAGGATCGTAATTACGCTAATTCACTAAGATGTCCATTTTACTGAACGTTACCTCTTGTGCTAGACATTACTTCGCCAGGTCAGACCTGGCGAAGTTCAATACAATATATAGGGGTTTGGTAAAAAAAAAAATGGAAATTTTTTCTAAGTCTCAAAAAAACGCTGGCGTCTTTTACCTTTTGTAGGGTGATAGTCTGAAAAACAGCGACTTTTTTTGGGGGGGTTACCCTCCTTCCCCCCTACATTTCCTAACATATGGCAACACAACTATACCGGGGGCACATGTTTAGGGCAATAGGTTAGCGAAGGCAAAGCTAGGGCACACAAAGAATGTAACTTCCATACAAATGGCTTAAAAAAACCATGTGTTGGTAGCAATGTTTCTTCAGACTTTTAGTCTAAGCAAAGTACAAATCAATAGAAATGTATCCAGCTTATAAATCTTTTATTTTATGTATATTTTTGACAAATGTTAAGGGGATAAAAGATAATATGGTGGTTGTTAAATTATTCTTTTGTGGTGATTAATTGAGCTTCACATTTTCAGCACAACAATGTGCTTCTTATAAAGAGCTGCTGAGATGTGCAATGTGTATTGAAGGTACTGTATAATCTTACCAGAAAGTTCACTTTGCCTATGCACATGATAGCTTCCATCCATGATATTCGCAAAGAGTATTGTCACATAAAGTAAACCTCCTTTTCTTTCACGGTTTCAACGTTAACCTTTTCCATTTGATTTTCAGAACTCAGCTGTAGTGGTTGGAGTCAGTGCTTTCCCATGTGAGTTAGTTCTTGTTGACAGCTGACAGGGTCACTGATATTTATGACACCGAGATAAGAAAAATTCCCATGACATTAACAGGAGCATGTCATTATCATTTCTATCCAATCACTTACAACAAGTTTTTGTGGGGCTTCCCACTCAACTTAAAGCTTATATGAGGGTAATCATGATGAATTATTTTAAACATGATTTATAAGGGAGATGATTATGCTGAGGCACTGTATTCCTGGGCATGGCCAAAAGATGTAATCAATTTATATTTGGTATAATGTAACCTAAAGAGTTTTCAATTTTTATCTTGTATATTTAACAAAAATATTGACATAAGCCTGAGCTCAAACTAAATATTATAGATTAGCAGAAATTAAAAGTCAGTGAAATAAATGCATTATGCATTGCTCTGATGTACTAGCCTACATGCCCTAGAGCAGAAAAGATCCATGCTTTCAGAGTTGTATATTATCATGGAGTTAAATACCCAACCAGTGCCAATAATGTAGAGATTACCTACATATATCCAATGTGTTAATACATTTTCATATTCAGTAAACATCTTTATCAGCCTAAGGCACACAATGGTGAAAATGTATTAAGATTTGCTCTTGGATTTTTTTCTGTACAGGTTTGGAACCCAGAAAACCATTATCTAGAAAGCTCAAAATTACAGAAAGGCTGTCTCCCATAAACTCAATTATAATCAGATAATCCACATTTTTAAAAATGTTTTTCTTTTTTTTCTGTAATAAAAAACAGTAGCTTTTAGTTGAGTTCAGATAAGATATAATTAATCCTTAATCCTTATTGGAAGCAAAACCAGTTTATTGGATTTTTCTAATGTTTACATAATATTCTAGTACATTTAAGGTATTAAAAATGTCCTGAGCATTCTGGATAACAGGTCCCATGCCTGTAACTCAAAATTATTTTGAAAAATTAAAAGAAAAAAATTAGAAACTTAATCCTGGGAACTATCGTACAGTCAAATTGCAGATTTACTATTGGTCAAATTTCAAATAGAAAAAAATTTGAAGTTTGACCATGGAAATAGTTAGGGAATTAAAATGCTTTGAATTTGAATTAGAAGGATTTTACTGCAATTCGATTGGTGGAACGATAAAATTATAAAAATTTGATTGAACAATCAAATCGTTCGAATCGATCGATTTGAACGATTTTAACAATACGATCGCATTTTTATAATTCGATCAAGATTTGCCAAACTTCAGGTAACATAGGCACAACATTGAAAGTATGGACTCTACCATTACTGGTTCACAATTTACTAACTTTTTCTTGCATAGGCTTCAGATGTGATTGACTTTAACAGTGTTATTGAACAAAGAACAATGATAATACTACATTTAAGGGAGGAGTGTGAAATATTGTGGCTCATTTTGTTAGTTAAATGAATTCACACATTTTAGAAACAGTTAAGGCCATTGAGCTTGCAAACTGTTAAGGGTCAAGCTCAGTTGAATAACAGATTCAACAAATCTGAATCCTGCTTTCTTACAAAGAGAGTATACTTTAGCTGAAATCACTCAGATTCGCTCATTAAATGAATTCATAAATCAATCAATCAGTTAATGAATGTTGTGGTATGTTCTGCTGTAGTGGTCTCCAAGTTTGGTCTGTCTGCAAAGTCTTTGTAGATAAATAATCACAGATTTTTACCTTGCAAAAGCAGTATTATTTACACTTGAAATACTTTTTTTTTTTTTTAAATGCCATTAAGCTCAGCATAGCTCATAATACTAATATCATTAGTCATTGATTTCATTTTTGTATATTGCCGTAATTTTGAAACATAAGAATATCAATATAATAAAACTACTCAAGTTTGCCCTTGATTTCAGTTTCACTGACCTTTCAAGACTCTGCAGTAATGAAAAATGCTCTCAGTGACAGTTGCCAGATATTAGGACATGACAGGACTACATACACTGTTATTGAAGTGTCTTACAAAACCCTCTCAATTATGAACAGAGAAAAATATATGTGAGTATACATACATTTTTAGAATCAAAAGTAGTGATGAGCAAAATTTGTCGCCAAGTTTCACCATGAAAATGACGCCCATAGAATCGAATTGGTGAAAAAATTTGTTTTGCATCTAAACTTTTTGCACAGTTTGTAGAGGATCAAAAAAATTAGTTTGTCCATAGAGCAGTGCATTTTGGCAAAGTTTCACAGCGTTTGAGAAGTGAAATCAATCAGATTTGCCCATCACTTATCAAAAATACACATATAAGTGTAGTTGTTGATGGGTTGGATGAATTTTTTTTTTGTTTTAGTGCTATAGCCCTGCCAATTGACTACGGAGAAAAAAAATAAAATAGAAAAAAATAAATAAAATAGAAACTAAAGTTTGTTCTTAGATTTTTTTTTAAATACATATTTTTATGATATATTTTTCAATATTATTATTATCTGTTTTTTAATATAAAAAATACATGAACAAACAACAGCTAACCGTGACCAAAAAAAACCTATTATTATTGTTGGTTTAAGTAGTAGTGCAGACTGCACAGTAACGGAACATCACCAGCAGCAGCCAATCAGATTTGAGCCATCCCACTGTCTATATAAGGAGGTGCAGAGGCAGCCATTTCTCAGTGAATTTTTGGTAGGTTAGAGAGAGCAGGATTGAGAGAGAGATTTGTGTTTTAGTCAGCTAGTGGAGTTTGTTTAGTGAGTCAGTGTAAGTGGAGGTTGTGGATTTCAGTTTATTGTTTTCTCTCTTCTGCTTGCCTGCTCACCACCCAATTGTCCTTGTTAGGGCTACCTGTCTTTGTCTGTCTGTGCTTGTGTGTGTATCCCTTGTGGGTACACACTTGTGCTGAGGGGATTTAGTTGAGGCTTTTATTGTTTTCTCCTTTCCTTCCCCCAAATATCCAAACCCCCCTTATTTATTTTAGGGTATGGTCTGGGGGAGTATGATGACAGGGACAGATCCTCGGTGCTGGCTCAGAAGGATAACAGCAGCAGTTCGGTGGGGGGGGGAACTGTATTTTGTTGATGATGATGAGGATGAAGAGCCGGCTCCATCAACCACTGCTGGGGGGGGGCAGGCAACAGGGCAGCACTGCACCTCAGTCCAAAGCCTATGGGCGTACGAGTGGGGACCATCCCCAGCCCTCCACAGCAGGCAAGGCAGTGGCCTGCACTTCAGCAGTGTGGGCATTTTTCAAGTGCCAGGCTGAGGACCAAACAGTTATAGTGGAACAGCTCTGCCAGCAGAAGGTTCAAAGGGGGAAAGCAGGGTCACATATGGGAACATCGGCTTTAAGTTCACATATGAAACGTCATTAGAGGATGACGTGGGAGCAGCACCAAAGTGGCAGGGCACTGGGGTGCAGTGGTGCTTCCTGTCCACCTCCTCCCATTCCTCAGGGAAGAGGTTCTAGTTCCCCAGACCCTGCAGCAAGGTAAAAGGATTCTGAGGCTCACAATCGGAGGCAGCCTCTGTGGAGCTCGGCCTCTTCTGCAGCCTTCTCCTCAACTCGGCCCCTGTCCTGCCAGGTTTACCTCCCCCGGGTTCCTCACCCACAAGACTCGCCTCTCCCCCAGCCACCCCCAAGTGCAGAGGCTCAATGCCTGCTGGTCCACTTCTGGCAGTACAGCTGCTGCCCTATCAGCTATTCGAAGCAGCCCCCTTCCAACAGCTGATGGCTTGTGCTGCCCCAATTGGCACATCCCCAGTCGGCATTATTCTGCCAGGAAGGCTGTCCCTGCCCTCCACCAGCAGGTGGGGGAGAATGTGTCCCTGTGGCTGGATCATGCTGTCGGCGGCAGGGTGCACTGCACCACTGACACGTGGACCAGCAGGCAGGGGAGGTACATATCCTACACTGCACACTGGGTTCCCTGATGAGTGCTGGGGAGGGCGCAATCAGGGGCGCTCCCCTTGCAGTACAGGTGCCTCCCCGTGGGGTACACGGAAAACCCCACATGCTATGGATGAGCAGTTATGCTACAGTGCAGCGCAACAATGTCAGGCTGTGCTGCAACTCGTCTCCCTGGGGGAATACAGTCATAATACACCTGAGCTCATGGCCACCTTCCAGACTTCCAAGTGCAGAGTTGGTTCACTCCCCGCCAGCTCCAAGTAGGTAACATTGTTTGCAACAACGGTCGCAACCAGCTGGCCGCCATCTGCCTAGGCCACCTGACCCATGTTTTGCACATGTCCTCAACCTTGTGGTGCAGCACTTCCTCAAGAGCTACCAAGGGTTGGGTGACATGCTGGAGAAGTAAGTAGGGTATATGGCCATTTTCGCAGGTCCCCCACTGCCAGCGCATCTTTGGCATGGATGCTGTGGCAGCATAATCTGCTACCCCACTGGCTTATCTGTGACCTGCCGACACTCTGGAATTCCACCCTGCACATGGTGGAGTGCCTCATAGACCAGTGCTGGGGGTCAGTAATTACCTGCTCGAGTACAGTGCCAGGGGTACTCAGGGGGCAGATTTAGGGTAATGCAGTGCAGAGCAGTGGCAGCAGATGAGGCGCTTTGTTAGCAGGGACATTGCGCATGTTTGCAATGTGATAACCCTGGTGTTCCTCCTCAAGCGGACATTGGATGGCCTGCTAGAGGAGGGTGACGTGCCTGAGGAGGAGGTGAGTAGGCCCCATAGGCAGGCAGAAGGGGCTGGGAGGCTGGATGAGGAGGAGAAGGACTGGGTTCCTGCTGCTTAATTATAACAAGCATAATAATAATTTCTTCTGTTTGAGGTCTGCCTCTTTTAATTCTTCTGGTCCTAATATTGTTGTTTCTAATACTACTGCTGCTGCTGTTGATACTACTGTCTAATTTTTTGGCAAATGTCTTCTATTTGGGGCCTGTCTCATTTAATTCTTATGTTCTAATATAATTAATTCAAAAACTGCTGCTTTTGCTACTACTGCATTATCATTTGGCAAATGTCTTCTGTTTGAGGCCTGCCTCATTTAATTCTTCTGTTCTATTATAATTAATTCAAAAACTGCTGTTGTTGCTACTACTGCCTCATCATTTGGCAAATGTATTTTGTTTGAGGTCTGCCTCATTTAATTATTGTGTTCTAATATAATTAATTCAAACACTGCTGGTGTTGTTACTACTCAGGGCCGGAACTAGGGGTAGGCAGAGTAGGCATGTGCCTAGGGCGCAAAGCTTTGGGGGCGCCAGGCACGTACCTTTCACTGCTGCCTACCCCTTAGTCCGGCTTAGCTCGTCGGCAACCCTGCGCCTGTTTGAGCGCGTGCGCATGGGTGTGCATACGTGAAGGGAGGGGTAGAGCATCCATGAAGCATCTCCTGCGCACGTCTCTTGCATGTGTGATTGAGGGGGCACCTTGGCTGGCTGGGTTGCCTGGGGCTCCCGCTCGGCCTGGCCCGGCCCTGCTACTACTGCCTCATCATTTGGCAAATGTCTTCTGGTTCCAATACAGTTGATTACAATGCTGCTGCTTGGTTGGCAAATATACTGTAGTCATACTGTTATTACCCAAAATCCTACCTCTAAGTTAGATGTCTGCAAGTACACAAATGAAATGAGGTCTCTGAAACGACTGCTGGCAAAAGTCCTGCTGCCTCAGTCATCATACAAATAACAAATTATTAACAATCTCTTCCAAATCTACAACTAATGCTAGTGTTGTGTTATTTTATAATTGTATTGAAGATTTGCATTATGTGAAACATGCAACTAAAACCATATCATGGATTTTCGGGACACTCAATTCAATAGCAGATTCATCAAATTATGTGCTGCATACTGTAGTTATCTAATTTCTTCTGAGTGGGATCTGCCAAGGCTCCTAAAAATTATATCGCTTGATGGCTTCCAATAATGCATTTTTCTGGGTCCTTTTTTGTGCTTCAGGCCTACCTCTTCTAAGTGTAATTTAATATTCTACATTGGGGCTACTGCTGCCATATGCTTGTCCAATTTCTTCAGAGTGGGGTCTGCCAAGGCTACAAAAAATTATGTGGCTTCCAATAATGCCACATTTTCTGGGTCATTTTTTGTGCTTCAGGCCTACCACTTCTAAGTGTAATTTTCATTCTATTTTGGTGCTACCAATTTCCATACAAATGCAAGTGCTGTATTACTCAAAATTAAATTCTTTGATTGCCAGCGGAGTGGATCCAAGATCCTGATGAAGGAGGGGGCTGCAGAAGAGGCAAATGCAGCTGATGATGGCAGAGAGGAGGAGGCAGCAGAACATGATGTGGCTGCAAGTCCACCATTGCCTCGACCACTGTCTCCATCAGGAGAGGAAGAGGTCATTGTAGCAGCAGCAGATGCTGCTACACAAAGGAGGCACAACAGCAGCACTTCCAGCTCCTTGACATCCTACCTGGCCTGGTTAAGCAGGTAGTCTTATTGAGGAGGGAGGTTCAGGAGATAAAGGACCTGATGTACAGCAGGAGGGAGAACCCTCCTCCTCCCCCTCCTGCAATCTAATTTTATTTTATTTATTTGTTTAATAATAGCACCATTTTACTTTTTTAATACTGAATTGCAATAAAATTTAATTTCAAACTTTTGTTAAAATCTGTATACTTGGAGTTTTATTTTTCATTTAACTACTACTCATATGGTACTTGAAGTTGTTTGCATAATATAACATGACTGCTTACATTTAGACATCAATATATGGTTCATTGGCATAAATATATGGTTTATTGATCTTAATGTGGGATACACAGCACCCTGATATTATGTTTTTCAGATGAATTATTAAAGAGGACCCGTCACCCAAAAGAAATATTCAAAATCCTATTTTATCACATTAGTCAAGCAAAATGAACGTTATTTACACTATTTAAATTATTTGATTCTTGTTTCCTTCAGTCTGTGAATTCAGGCAGGAGCCATTTTATGGACACTGTTATTAAGGCAAGCATTATATCATCTTAGAATCTTCTTTGTGCACCAGAATGGGGGACCCAATGTCCATCCCCATGCCCTGGCTATACAATTAAACAATTAAGAAAATGGGGGAATGTGTGGAGAGCAGTGACATTTAGGAAGTGCTGAATGGAAAGTGAAAGAAATTGTCTGCCCTGTCTCTATGCCATTGGCATAAAGGAAGGTCAGACAATATGTGACCGACAGCTGATATTTTTGAATTGAGCTTACAACAGCTATGAATGCTTTAATAAAAAATAGACATTGGATTTCATGTTTAATTTGAAAAGGACTTTTATTATACAGATTTTTGTGCCTGGGTGACATGTCTTTAATACTATAATAGTTGAGCCTGTGGTAGTAAGCTATTAATAATAAAAAAAACTATAGATGGTACTTTTTGGTTCAACAGCAATATAGACTGAGAGTAGTAGTAGATTCCATTACCAGTCAACCAGAGGTAATGTAAAAAAAAAAATGTAATGTTTTTAAGAAACTGGCAAAATATGACTTTTTGTCTTTTGAAAAGATGGGAGTGCTCAAACAATGTGTACAGGGAGGGTATGTAGCAGTTACTGAGTGAAACGTAAGTGTGAATTGCTCTTCCCATTGACTCCAAAGCAAAACATGCCATACAGTATATTCATTTATCATAGTGTACAAAGTTTAAAAGAAAGGGAAAAATGTTTTAATGGTAGCCCAAAGCCATATCTGGTCTGGGAGTCAAAATATGCCCTGGCATTCAAATTAGGCCCTATCATCCCAATAAATAGTGACTTTCTATGGCACCTGATATCAGCCCCTCTGGCACTTGCCAGAACCTACAGGTTGCCAGTCTGGGCCTGTCCAAAGCTAAAAAAAAGGTGACAACAGGGTTGCCAGGTGCATTTTGCAAAACCAGACAGTGCAGTGAAAAATTATTTTAAAAACAAATGTAAATATATGAAAATATGCCTTTTTAAATTTTTCACTGATATTTTAAATAATCACAGATGTTTTTCAGAAGTGGATAGTGATGGATGAATCTATCTCCTTTCGCTTCGCTGAAAATTTTCCAGTGAAATTCGCGAATTGGCAAAAAATTTGCGAAACCAGTTGCGGGACGTTTTTGACGCTTAGTGTCGTTTACGACGTGTCTAGTCGTTTTCGACACGCGTTGCGGCATTTTCGGCGCGTGACTCTTTTTTTTTTACGCCAGTGAATTTTCGCTGGTGCCGCGAATTTGCGCCTGGCGAATAAATTCGCCCATCACTAGAAGTGGACAAAATGGGAGGCCTTTTTTACTTTTGAAAAGATAGTCCTCTAACAATGGAGCGCATGTGTGCAGCAGTGTACTTAGTGAAACACGTGTGTGAATTGGTCTTCTCATTGACAAAAAGCAAAAGATGCCATATTCATTTATCATCACAGTCTAAAAAGCTTGAAAGTAAGGGACAATGTTTAATTGGTAGCCCCAAAGCTGGAAAAACGTGACACAAACAAAACACCCATAGAAGATGGGTTTTATAAAATTGCAGTGCACATTAAAAAAATACTATTGCACGTCAAAAACCAAGTACACGCCTGCGTCTAATTATTTTGACGTGCAACGAAACCACGATGCGTCTCATTTTGCTATTTTTTTGCCGTTTTGCTAATTTTGCAGAAAATTGGCGAGTTATTCGGCGAAGCAGAATGCCACAGATTCGCCCATCACTAGTGCTCTTCCTCAAACAACTATGATATGTACATTTCTCTGTAACAGCAACAGATGTGAAACTTGCAAACACATCCTGTGCAAGGGGCAAGTTGCAATACCACATAAACAAAAAGTGTACACCACTCAGGACTACTATTTGTGTGCTTCCTCCAGTGTGGTGTACATGATTATATTTATAAAGTGATCTACAGGAGGCAGATACATTGGAGAAACAGGGCAAAAGCATTGCTTGTTACAAGATTACTGCTAATAATAATTTTCCTCAGACTAGAATGCTGTCTATAAAACAGGAAAAGTAATTCAGAGAAGTATTTATTTTAGTCTGGAATCTGTATGGAGCTTAGGTTGCAAGTGGTGATTTTTATAATAGTTCTAATAATGTTCAGCTGTGGACTGTCGGTAAGTACAATAAATACCCTGAGGTTTCCTGTCATTTGCATAATTTCTACAATATGTTTGTTTTTGTATCACAGCTTTTTTTCAGAATAATCTTGAAACTGGAATAGATATACAGATTGAATGTTGCTACAGTAATACATCTACCACTGACATTACAATTTTCTAGTATTGAAATAATATTGAATTTGTGGTTTTTATCAAAAGACAAACCCAAAGAGATAGATCTGCTTTTGGGTTACTAAGTGGACACTATTTGCATTTGATAGATACTGTATTTTGTTACGTAACTTTAGGTAGGCAATGTAATGAAAATGTAAAACTTGCTTCAGTTCTTGTACCTCTTATAGCAATAATCAGAATGTAAAATAAAATAAAATGATCAGAATGTAAAATAAAATAATGTTTTAAAGCCAATGTCTGACTGGTTGCTATGGGTTGATATCAGTTACTAGCATTAGAAAGTCTTGGATAAAGATGACCATAATGGGAATTCTTGCACTACATAACTGAGTTAGAGAATATGTTGCATGATAATGTAGATGATAATTTAATGTATTTAATATTCCATGGTATGACGTATAGTATAGTATAGAATAGTATAGATTGTTTTAATGGAATCCCATCTACTAAAGAACAGCTTCTTTGTTTCATGTCCATCCTCAAGAAAAAGAAGATTTAAAAAAGGAGTTCTCAAGGAATTTTCGTCTTGTTGTGCATTCATTTCATTGACTTAAATACCAATTTATTTTGCATTTGTTAAGTCACATTTCAAGAATCTCACTCATTTGACATCAGTCTTGAAACTGTAGGGGAAGAGGTGTTTAGTGCTGTATAGTTGTATGGATGAATATTAATTCATTTGGAATCATTAAAGATGATATCTGATGATTTGTAACACATGCCTCTAATCAAGCAGTTAATATTCTAGAAGATATGTGCAAAAAGACATTGAATTTTTAAGGACATTGTGAAATCTTTAAAAACAGATATTCCCCCTATTTTAGACATCATTGTTCTACACGGTTCACAACCCATCATTCCTTTAACCATTCCTCAATTTGGCGCTTGGCTGCAGAATAAAACAATCTTCTCTTCTCTTCATAAATTGTAATTTTTTTTTTAAATTACAGTACACTGGTTACTTTATTACAATGATAACCCCTCTCTTAACATCCTTCCTTTAAGGGGCCTTTCAAAAAATTATCTTTCAAGTCAATTGTGTGGAGTTCTATATATCAGCAGTTTAATTTTAGAGGTTTTAGAAACCATAACGAACTCACTTTCTCTAATACCATGCTTTTCATGAAATGTATTAAAAAAAATCTATAGTGAAAATAAGTACAAATGAGAAAAGTTGAATAAAAGTAGCTAAAACTGTGACTGTTTCAACTTGTTGGACAATAATTATGACTTTTTTGTATTGTCACTAGTGATGGATTTACTGCAAATTTCCAGATTTTGCAGACGGCTAATGTTTTCATGAAACTGCCATGAAAATTTGTCATGGGAAAAATCACAATGACTCCAATAAGTTTCACAAATCTTTCGCCGTCTCAAATTTTTTGGAGTTTTGCTAATTTCTTAGCGAAACAGGACAAATTTACCCATCACTTCTGTCAATGCTATTTTTGCATGCAATGACATCACACAGTGCCTGCACTCATGCAAACACCCATATAATTTGTGAGCTATTTGAGAATATGTTTTTGCAACACAAATTTCCAAAACACAGAGAGACTGGCACAACAGTGCATTATTTTAATGCTCAGGAAAAACGCATGGGCAATACAACCATTTGTGAAAAAATATTCACAGCACAAGCTTTATAAATGACCCCCAATGAGTATAATTCGATTTCAAAATGGTTTTTTGAAACCACCCCTTAATACATGGCATAGCACACTAATACTTGTAAAATCTGTTTGCACTAGAAAATGCAAAAAATAACCAATTTGTCATGAGTTTTATTTTTTATTTCTCAGTGACACATAGGTTTTATTGTTCTGCTCCTGGTTAACAGCCACATGGGATGCTTTGGTAAACCACATGTTGCTTGCTGGGGCAAACAAATGTAATGTCCCTGTTTCGTAGAGTAGTAATTTGTTATTGACACACACTTTATGATTTGCATGCAGAAACGTACTGTAAATTAATGCAAAACCCTGATTATTACCTGGTTAACCAATAGCATAACTGCATTGTGAATGCTGCATTCCAAATCATTTACTTTTCTGACAATTTAACCTACAATAAGGATTTCCATTTCTCACTATAATACTGTATATTACAATGAAATATCTTCTCTTAAATCATCTCTAGCCACAAATCTATTGCCAATCATTGATCATTCGAAAATTAGTGATGGTTTTTTTTGTATATAAATTTTTTTTATTTTCTAAAAGCTTTGGCAAAACACAAAATAATGTATAAGCAAAAGGTCCTTTTATATTATGTAATTGATATCATTTCTAGTGATGGGCAAATCTGTGTTTCGCTTCGCCGAAAAATTCACAAAACGCTGCCAGCACCTCGGCTTGGACGAGCAAGTCAGTTTTTGGACGCTGGCGTCTGTTTTAGATGCCAGCAAATTTTTGCAAATTTATTCGCCAGCGGTGAATCACGGCCGTCACTAGTCATTTCTGTAATTTCTGCAATAGCACATTTCTTTACCAGATCTGCAACAATAATTCAACTGCTTTCTAAATTGTGCTGTCAACATTTGTGAACAAAGTCCCCTCATTTCTTCTTTGTGCTTTTGAGATAAATCATAGAATAATCTGTATGTTTCCATTGAATAATTCAGATCCAATCAATGGTATCCATTTTAGATCAATACCAACAGCAAAGAGTTACTGTCATAGGGAATATTTTAAATCCAGCCAATATGAATAATTTAGATTAAAACCATGTTGGAAGGTCATCCGTTAAAAATCTGATAATAAAAGCATGGGTATAAGAGTGGTATTCAAAGCATTCTAACCTGTGATCTTACAAATTTAAATAATTTGTTACAGAAATTACATATATAGACTTTAGAAAGACATCCTAGTTTCTTTTGAATTGTGGTGTTTTATTCAAGATGGCAAATTAGAGAATCATTATGATTTGTTTAGAGAGAAAAGAGTTTCATATAATTTTTGGTTTGCAATTCTGTCTCATAGTTTCTTCAAGCATAAAAATTACTCGTTGAACTTATTGTATAGAGAGTCCTTCACTAATGTTATACAAGTCAAAGTGCACACTTGTCTACAACACAATATAGGCAATAGTATTTATTCCTTGTGAACACAGGGCACAAACTGAATTGTGGAAATTGTGTTCATATTTAATCTGTATTCTTGAATATTGTTGAGTAGAACTAGAACATGTGCTTATGTTCTGAGAACACAACAATTTTGCCAGGGTCATATCATATGCTGTTGTAATGGATTTTCCATTGATACTTTGGATTCCATAGTGAATGGTCTGAAATGACCACAGCATGACAAACAGAGATGTAATAAGCCCTCGAGCCAAAAAATAAATTATCCACACCATCTCTATTGACAAATTCAGACCTCACTAGATATCCATCCATAATCACTTAACGTAATCAAGATTTAATAATCATTCAACAATAGAATTCCATTGACTGGAGGATGCAGGGACAGTTGATTTGGTCTCCTATGGTGAGGGCTATTTATCAACAGTTTCATTTCAACTCACTTTCTCTACAACCACTAATGTCATAAAATGTATGAAAAAAATCCAAAGTGAGAAATCAACAATAGGAAAAGTCACAGAAAAGTTCTGAAAACTGTAAAAAAAAATTTACACATTGCATAATAATGGTCTGTATAATAATACAGAACAGTAAGCATTTTGAAGTATAGATTTCCAATATGATTGTGAGTGCATGGCATCACCACCAAATGTGCAATGGGGACCTTTTGTATAAAAAGTTCCTCAAAAAATGTAATTGGGTTGTCCCATAACTTCTTATTTTGATGAGCTATTATACACTGGTGTAATTGTGCAAACTTAAATTGGTTAAAAAAAAAAGAAACAGACTTGTTTGGACACAGAGTTGTTACTAGTACAGTAGAAGAGTTTTATTTTTAGGGGCATGACAGTTAACTAGTGTTACTACATGACCAGAACATTTTAATTTAACATTTATAACTTTTATGACCCAGCTTGGAGTCTTTTGAAAAATATAATCTTGGCCATTTTTATGCAAACTTGTAAGAATCTGTGACCTCTTCATTGGTCAGTTAAACTCTTGGACATTTTAAGAGCAAATTCTATGATAAAACATAATTGTTTCTGTAGCTTTACTTATGAAGTGGGGTACGGCTGAGTGATTGAGAAGAAAGAGTTAACATTGAGAACAATGTATTCACAACAAAACAACAAAATTTTAATATTACTGTGAACAACTGTGTTTGATGACATGCATGTTACTATAAGTTAGGATGTACTGCCCATTTTTGCACCTATGGGGGGATTGGTTGGTGTTAAATCAGATAATTGTATGTATTGACAAGGGTAATGATAGGGTAATTAGTTCAGTATCTACCATAGGAGATGCCATAGTTCCTGTCATCCCCACTTTCCTAAAGCAACAAGGCCTTAGGTTGCATAGTGTCTGTTTGTTCTATAGCGTGATCAGGTATACTCTCCAGTGTCCTTTGTATAATCTTTGGGTTTGTGTTTTCTTTCTCCTCAGGTAGCTGGTTCAAAGGTGCTTGATTTAGCAAAGACAAATGCACCAAATGGAGTGCCAAAAGTCAGGGGTCCTAAAAAAGACATGATAAAATTATTTAAAGAAACCAGCTCATTAGATATCAGCATTTGAGTTTGAGGGTGCTCCTTAATTATTTAAACTATTTATAATTAAGTTTCAACCAGATCTTTGACCTGTGGTTCTATAAACTGTGATGGATAAATTAATGTATTATGTACCTGAATGGATAAAATACAACAAAGATAATCAACTCAGTTATACTGTAGCTGTGACTAGGTTTCAGAAATCATTGGGCTCCATACTTAATTAATGATATGGTCCCTCCCTCCCCAGTTAGTCCACCATCTGCCAGGGCCATAGATTGGTGGGCAGTTAGTTAGAATTTGACCATAAACAAAAATATTGCAAACTTAATTTCATACATGTCCACTCAGCTATGCATCACTACACCAAAATCAGGCCCCTACCACCTCCCCACACAACAGGCTGATGACTGGAAAAAGCAACTTAAACAAACAAATCAACTGAAGTAATTGTTATTAACTATTATTTTATAGTAAATTAGTATATTTAATTATGTTGTTTTCATTTTTTATATATTTTTTCTGTATTTGGTGCTAAATAGCAAAGTTTGGTGTGCTATTGTACTTACAGCAAGTTTGTCATAACCTGCTACTTTTGCACTTAGTTTTCCTTTGGTTTGAGGGTGTGGGGTTTGATTAGTTGCACCTGAATAGACTGTATAATTAGAACCCCTGGGATTCCAGTGGAGCTTGCTCTAGTATCTACGTAGCTGCTCTTAAGTGTTTACTCTTTAAGTGGGGGCTTTGTAAGTGGAGTTACAAACAGCAGAGTTTCAAAATAAATGAGGTTCA
>CM044432.1:5044684-5055155 GCA_024363595.1 Xenopus borealis | reverse complement strand
TGAACCTGCTAATAAAGCATTGTTCTACTCTCCTCATCCTCGGCTACCAAACACAACAATTCTGTTTAGTGGAATCCAATGGAACAAAAACACAACCGTTACTGAATGGCCAAGTACATTCAGTGCCTCAGAATACCTGTTAATTTGTCTCAAACTGATATAAAAAATACAGTATATAAAAATATAAAGCAGAATTTATTTAAGCTGCAATATGTTGGTCACCTTCAGAGTGCAAAACTATTTATCCCATGGCTTAACTGAGCTCTGAAATAAGTAAGCTATTTTGGTGGGATTCAAATGTCTGCAAACAGTTTACTGAAGCTTGTGTGGGAGAGAAAAAATTACTGAAAGTATCAGCAAACCAAATAAAAATAGTAATTGCATTTGATCAAATTGATCCATTTCACATTGTGTTTAGCTGTTTTCGTGGCAGCTTAGAAAAAAAAATTCTGCCCTTGGTGTTAAATTAATGATAGTACTGTGGTTTTAGCTGACAAACAGTGGGGTTAGAGTTTAAAATGTATTTATCTCATGTCTATAAATTAACATCTCATGCCAGTAAAATGACTTATTCTTATAACATTTGTCAATTATCACCAAGCTTTATTGTTCCCCATTTGTTCCACAATATATCACATGTAAAGAAAGGGGCATATTTTATATAAAGATTTTCTTCCATTTTACTTTACAGCAAGCGCAGCAGCTATTCTAGTTACATTAACCAGGATTACATGACATGCACCAGGAAAGGCAAGTCACTTAACCTCTAGGCCAACACTTCCGCCCAACCAGACTGTATCATATTCCGAAGAACAACTGTCCATAAACAGTGAAGTGACTTTTGCCCCTTCCTAGTTGGGATCATTTATATATAGTATAGTATTATATAAATTTTTTAAAAATGCTGTTGCACTCTAGGGACTTTTTCATTAAAAAGTCTTTATTAGAATCAATGTTTCGACCCTCAATGGAGTCTTTATCAAGATTACAAAACACAAGTCAAAGTAACAAATTTATACACTCATAGATCTACTCCCCCCGGACAGGTGCTGACATCAGGGGGCTCATTTACTAAGGGTCGAAGTGAAAATTCAAATAAAATTAGAATTTTTAAAATTCTAATTTCGAAGTAATTTTGGGCTACTTCGACTATCGAATAGCCCAAAATTCAATTTGAAATGAAAAAATTTTATTTTTTAAATTTCAAAATAAAAATCCTTCGACTATTCAGCAGCTTAAAGCTGCCAAATGGCCATTTTAGCCTATGGGGGACCTCACACAACTTGAATTTTTTTCTAAGTTCTTAGAAATCAAAGGATTTTGGTAAAAAACGATTCTAACGATTTTTCAAATTTTTTGTGAACGATCGAATAAAAAAATTCAAACGATTTAAACCGTTCAATCGAATTTTTTTTATTCAATCTAAAAAAGTTTAAAAATCCCTATGGGAGTTTACTAGCAATTCGATAAATTTAATCTGGCGAATTAGGCAGTCTGACGAATATTCTAATATTCAAATAGAATTTTATTTGAATTATTGGAATCATTCAATTGAATTTTCAAAATTCGATGGTCGAAGTGGCCTTCAAAAATATTAGAAAATTTGAATTAGAATTTTTTTTGAAAATTCGATCGAATTTCGAAACGTGAATTTTGTAAATCTGCCCCAAAGTATTTAAGGTACTCTGTTTATCTATTCCAGGAAACTCCTCTTTCTCATATAAACTAAGAATTTACAAATCCCACTCTCACTTATTCTATCTCTCCTTTCTCTTGTTTGCAGCTGGGGACATTTCCCCAAACCCTGGCCCTTACCCCATCCCTGTTATATCATGGCCACTGGCTCCTTCTCTTCGGTGCAAATTCCAACAGTACAGCACTCTTATGCCTATACCCAAAAACACAGCTCTCTGCAATGCCAGATATGTTTGCAACAAACTTATACACGACCATTTAATTGCCAATTCCTTTAACCTGCTTGTACTTACTGAAACCTGGCTTTCTCCCACTGACACTGCTTCACCTGCTGCCCTGTCCTATGGGCACCTTAACTTTACTCATACTCCCAGACCTATAAACAGACCTGGGGGTGGGGTAGGTTTGCTTCTCTCTCCCCCCGCTGTACTTTTAAAGTTATTCTACCTGTTCCTTATCATTATCCTCATTTGAGGTTCACTGCATTAGGCTCTTTTCTCCTGTTTCACTCTGCATTGCTGTCATATATCAACCACCTGGACCAACAATTTGTGGACAACTTTGCTGCCTGGATTCCTTACTTTCTTTCATCTAACACCCCATCTATCATATTAGGTGACTTTAATATACCTGTTAACATTAACAGCCATTCTGTCTCTAAACTTCTTTCATTATCATCCTCTCTAGGCTTATCTTTGTGCTCAGACTCCCCCTCTCACTCCAATGGTAACGCTCTGGATGTCATATTTAGCAGACTCTGTTCAACCACAAATTTTAATAACTCACAGTTTCCCCTCTTTGATCACAGTATAACTCTCACTAACTCCCTCCTCACCCCCTGCTAATCCCCAAACACATACCTACCGTAACTTGCAAGCTCAGGATGTGTTGCATCCTTTGACCCTCCTCACTCTAATATCTCAGCAATCTCGTGTCCTAATGTGGCTACCTCTATCTACTATAGCACACACTGCTGAAGGGGTTTGCCCCTGAAACTTTACATCTTGACGAATAAAGTTGCAGGGGTTTGAATTGGCCTTTTGGGAGCTGGTGGTTATACTGTTCCAGATTCGAGAGAGTGGCCGATCTCTCTAGCCAGTGACTGGGCCGACTTGTTGGAAAGGCAGCATGAAAGTGGGTAATTTGTGTTGTACTATAGCAAACTCATCACTGCCCTTAATGACCTTGCTCCCGTAAAAAACAAATGTGTTAGAGCCAAACCACTTCAACCTTTGCATACTGCTCATACGAAAGTGCTCCAAAGACACTCACGTGCACTTGAGCGTCACTGGCGCAAATCCTGCTCAGAATCAGACTTTTGGAGCTACTAATCTGCCCAGCCTAACACGATCTTTTCCCAAGATAAACAAACATAATTTACTTCACTCATTAACTCCCTTTCTAAAAAACAGACACAACTTTTCTCCACCTTTAACACTCTCCTTTACCCTTCTCCACTCTCTCCATGTACATCGTTCTCTGCTCAAGCTATTGCTGAGCACTTCAAAAACAAAATTGACACTATCAGAAGGGACATTACACTACTCAACCCCATAGGCTACCACCACCCTCCCTCCACACTCCCCAGTCTCTCCTGTGCTCCTTCACCCCTGTCACTGATGAGGAAATCTCAAAACTTTTGGCCTCTTCTCACCTTACTACTTGCCCGCTTGATCCTATTCCTTCAAAACTTCTCTGCAATACCAACCCTTGTCTAATCGAAGTCTTAACTCATCTATTTAATCTCCCGCTCTCAACTGGACTGTTTCCTTCTGAACTCAAACATGCTCTTGTCACCCCATTCTGAAAAAAACCCTCTCTTGATTCATCCAATCTTGACAACCTCTGACCTATATCTCTGCTACCTTTCATCTCTAAACTACTTGAGCGCTTAGTCTACAACCTACTAACCTCATTCCTCTCTGACAATAAACTGCTGGGCCCCCTACAATCAGGTTTCAAGTCACAACACTCCACTGAAACTGCCCTGACCCAGCTAACTAATGCCTTTTTTAACAGCTAAAGCCAATAAACATTTCTCACTATTAATACTCCTTGATCTTTCATCTGCATTTGACACTGTAGATCACCCTCTCCTCCTCCAGTCCCTCCATTTGCTTGGCCTTCGTGACATGGCCCTGTCCTGGTTCTCTTCTGAACTCAACAATCGTTCCTTCAGTGTCTCAGGTACAAAAATGGGGCACCTGGGGCAACGGAGGTAACAAGAAACAATATATGGTGTATTAAGTCACACATAACTTAACTAACACCCTGTATCTAGTTAAAGTTCTACTAGTGCAGGTTTTCAATAGTTGGACCTATTCCTTTAAGGTTAACAGCAAACCTGTGCTCAAAAACACCTTTGCAGATGTGGTAAAATCGCCTAGTCACAAGACCAACATTTGGGGGGACGTATAATTAATCCTTGATGTGTTTCTCTCCAAAATGTATCTTTGGTTCCTCAAAAATGGAAATGCAAAAGCCCATAGTGTAATTCTATTCATTAAAAAAATTTTTTTACAAAAAATACTTCACTCACATTTTAAAATTGGAATCGCAATCAATTTTGTGGAACTTTAACTCCTCTCCAGTAAAAATGATTGTGAGTTTCTTTAAGTTGAATTTTACAATGTGTTGCATTAGAGTTATTGTAAACTGTCCTTGGTTGATGGTGGATGAAAGCTGTTCTGATGTAATATCGTGTTCCTGTCCATTGACTTATGGAACAGGCTATAGCTAAGACCACCATCAGCCAATGAAACTGCCACATCCAAATATTGTATCTCATTAGGGCCAATTGAGAGGGTGAAGCGTACAGAGGTATTGAGACTATTCAAATCACCCACCATATTTTGGAGAGATTTTGGTCACCCTGACAGAAAATGAAAATATCCTCTATGTAACGATGATAAATTAAAATATTAGAATGATATTTCGGCATGATGTGTTTATTTTCATACAGTGACATAAAGCAGCTTGCATAGGCAGGCACCATCACAGCTCCCATATATTAAATATATCTATAAACAGGATAAATGTCAGAACAGGTGGACATAGCCTGGGTGCAGTCCTCAAGAGATGAAGTAGAAGGAACTTTAGAAACCTCACTCACGGGTCTTATATTATATAAGAAATTATTTTAATGTGGGCAAAGACTGACGTTTTGGCCAGAACAGTAGCCTTTTCAAAAAAAGAAAAAGGCTACTGTTCTTGCCAAAACATTAGTCTTTGCCCACAAATTTATTTTCCTGTGGCGAAACCTGGTGAAACATTTCACTCATCACTTTCCATGCAGATTTACCCACTGTTTGTAAATGTAACTGTGTGGGATATAAGTGGCTACAAGTCTTTTCCTCTAAATATAAGGGCCCATTTATAAAATGTCTAAATCTTTGAGCAGTAGATTTGTTATAGAGTTTTACTATAATTATATAATATTGTTTTTACCATAATAAACTCTATAATATATTTTAAATCTAGTTATAAAACAGAGTAGTTAATGCATGCCAATACAGCATTAGTTGGTTCACTTTTAAGTTAAATTTGAGTATGTTATAGAATGACCAATTGCAAGCAACTTTTCAATTTGTCTTCTTCATTTATTTTTTATAGTATTAACTGTCTTTTTCTTCTAGTCTTTCCACCTTTCAAATGAAGGAGGGGTCACTGGCCCAATGTAAATGCTCTGTAAAATTGCAACTGTATTGTTACTGCTACTTTTTATTATTCATCTTTCTGTTCAGACCCTCTTTATATTTATATTCTAATATCTCATTCAAATCAATTCATGGCTGATATGCATTGCATTTTGGCCCTAGCATCCAGATTGCTGAGCTTGCAAACTGGAGAGCTGCGGAATAAAAGCTATATAACTCAAAAAACTAAATAATTGAAATTAGAAACCAAATGCAAATTGTCTCAGAATATTGATCTCTACATCATACTAAAAGTTAACTCAAAGATGAACAACCCCTTTAAAAATGTGGAGGTTTTTTTTTCAGATTAAACTCAAAAATCTTTTTTATGAAAAAAACTTAAAAGCAAAAACTCAGAAGCTTAAAACATAAAGAAACAAATACAATGCAATAAAATCACATTCTACCATTGACTTTCAATGAGTCTGCCAAATTTTGTATTTAACTCAAAAGCCCAAATCAAAAAAAAAAAAAATGCTTGAATTTAGAAAATACACCTCACTTTGACTTCTACATAAACTAACCACCTTTTCATGGAGATGTTTTTTATTTAAGGTTATTTTGACTTTAAAATGATTCATTTTAATGTTCCCCTATAGAATTAATACATCAAATAGAGTATCTTGAAGGAGTAGTTATATAAACATCTATATTCTGTAGACCAGATATACAGTAATTGCTTTTAGCTGTTGCCTTGCATGCATGTTCCTGTCCAACTAAGCCCAATATCCTCTTATATGAGTGAACATATGCATAAGTCCCATTATCCCACCCAAAAGTATTGTTTCCCTGGTCCCTCATTTAATCAAGACTTGATGCACTCTCTCTGTTTGTGATGTGATATAGAGGGAGTAATAATTTGTATTTTCCCCATACCTCTTTGTTACTTGGTGGAGCCCATGCTTTCTTAAGGGCACATACATACTGTACATACATTACTATAAATTAAAAGTAGAAAAAAATATGCTAATTCATAAATTCACATTCTCTTGTGAGTAATTCACAATTAAACAACTGACTCAAGAACCCCTGGAGCTGGAACAGTTTTTGGGATAGGAATACAGAATTAGAAGAGACAACAGTTATATAACTAATAACACCAGAACATCATAAGTTTCTTTGTGCAGAACTTGGACAGAAGAAAGTTTTCTCAGGAATAAACAGAAAGGATAAATGCAGTCTTTAAAAACTTGTTAAACTATCAGTATGCCTGTGGGAAACAAATATAATGGAAACAAATCACTGCTATTGCAAATTAAAGAGAGGTAAGGATAAAAATGGATAAATAGTAGAATGCATTGAATGTTTACTAGACATAAGGGACAGAAACAACTTTCAATAATTGCTTGTATCACAATAGACAACACAAAATAGCAGTTAGCCTTGTAAAAATAGTGAGGGGAAAAACTTCCAGTGAGAGAAGGACAAAATGTTTTTTCCATTTTATAAATAGTCTGAAAAGTGATTTTATTGGAATAAAGAGAATGCAAAATAATAATTAAGAAGTGATAAGAAAAGAAACTTGAAGGGAATTAAAGCAAAGATATTATTAGGCCTTTTATTTTAAACAAGATAAAATATCACACAAATAAAAAGAGTCACTATGTATTTGCAATTTACAGACCAATAGAAATATGCCACTTTACAACGACTACCAAAAAGAAAGAGGTTTTTTTTTTTTTTCTCATGGCATGATTAGAACTGACAATTGTTGGAAATGAAACTCAAATCAAGAAGGGCCCATTGATAAAACCAATTTCTGCAGTTGGTGAGCATGACAGCTGTCTTTTTCCTCCACTCTTCAGTACTCAACTACATTAATTTTAATTATACTGTACATTAATACTTTGGGCTTTTAAACCTTTTCTGCTTTGGTTCTCTCCCCCCCCCGCCCCATTCACACCCTCCCTGATAATGGACAACGGACTAGGTGCTAAGGGATTCCATTCTATTCTAGCTAGAAATTAGTACCATTAATTATGTTTTTCCTATCTTAGGGTAAAAGAACTGTTCTATGATAGGAGTTGCTATGGTGATAGCATTAACTTATGCTGGGATCACATCATCATTTTATGTTCAGGATATATTGGGATTATGGCTTTATTCTATGCTAGAGTTTAATGGGCTGTGTAAATGAAAGGGCTATTCCACGCTGGTGCTCATAATGTCATTTTATTGTGGGAGTTGCTTGTAGTCACAGGACCTTTTTGTGGGTTGCTGAGATCTCACCTATTGAAAATTTAAAATTTGTTTTCATATGTAAAGTAAACTTACTTTACCAGAATAGCAACTAGATAGAGTACTTCTGTGATGAGGTATTGGTACTAGTGATAGGCGAATTCGCTGCAAATTCCCACGATTCACTACAGGCGAATTAATTTGTGAAACGCAGGCGACATTTTGCCAATACAGTACTCTGCAATATGTAGCTTGCTCCAGGAAAGAGCTTATACTGTATATATGACAAGTAGTCAACTCTATGGGTCTAGTTCACAATATTGATTTTCTCCAGACTATAAGCCAATTTTATTGTTGGACAAACTCTGCAAGAGCATTAATAGCAAAATGTATGAAATGTAAGACATGAATCAACCAAATATAGATTTTATGTAGAATATAGGGTTACTTTTACTAAAAAATACTAACAGAAAAAAAGGAGGTAAAATAGTGGAAAACAGAGGTTGATTTTGATTAAAAAATAACATTTATTCATTTTTTATCCAAACGTTTTTTAAAAAATAAAAATCTTGAATGTATGCTTATTTATGAAAATTCAGTCATGTGGAAAACCATGAAAAAATTACTTAGACACAGTGAAAACACATTCTATCCATCATTTTCAATCAGCCTGCTAAATATCCTATTGATCTCAAAAACTAGGAGTGTGGATCATCTCAAATTATTTTTAATGACTGATGTGAATGATGTTATAATCTGTATGAAATCAGTGCTATATAAATAAAGTATCATAATGATAATGATGATAATAATATTAATTACAATGATGTCCCATTTAATGAAGTAAAATGCATTATATTTATTACCTGTTGCACTTTAAATGAAAGTAGTTTAAGCCAAGGTGCATATCTTTGTCACATTGTCAGGGTTTGCTAACAAGAAAATTACAATATATTCACAAATAAACAGGCATCTCTGTAATTACTATTTAAAAATATTAATTGATTTCGAATGATTGCAAGATTATTGCAGTCAAACTATATTATTCACAAGTTTTAAAGAACAAAAAGAAAATATCTATGAATGACAGAGAAAACAGATTTACAGACAAATTTGGGTTGATTTATTGCTGATTCTCTGAACTAGAGAATCCAAATAGATTCCCAGCCTATTTTACAATGTAACAAATCTCACCTGACATTTTCTGCACTATTGTTATTGCTTTGTAAAATGTACCAACATATACTAAATTAGCCTTATAGGGTATTTGCAAATCAATAAACCCATGTAGAAGGAATACAGATATATTATAATGAAGTAAATGATTATAGATATGACAAGGTAATAAAGAAATGATATACAATCCAAAAAATTAGGTTGCACATTATTTTAAAAATCTATTTGGTTTTACCAAATGGGCGGATCTTTGTCCAGTTTAGGAATAGGGTCAAAATAGATCCTTTAATTTAATATCCAGACAGCATAATGTAATTTGTCTGTGCAATTACAAATTTAGCTTTTTTTGGATACCATGATTTAAGAGTAGAAAATGATTATATTAGAACTCCATATACAAAAAAATTCTCAATAAAACTATTCATGATCAAACAATAGAAATACTGTACAGTCATATGAAAAATTCTTTGGAGTTTCGTTTATCATTGGCTGAGCTTTCAACGTAGAAACTTCCTTTCAATATACAGTATAGTTTAGTTAAATGTTATGGCTGCCGAGCATCGACAGCCTGCTTCAAATCATCCCATAGATTTTTTATGATATTCAAGTCAAGGGACTGTGACGGCCATTCCAGAATATTGCACTTCTCCATCAGCATAACTGCCTTTGTAGATTTTGAAGTGTGTTTAGAGTCATTGTCTTGTTGGAATATCCAAGCCCTGCGTAACTTCAACTTTGAGACTGATGCTGAACATTATCCTGAAGAATTTGTTGATAATGGGTTGAATTCATCGACACTCGACTTTAACAAGGGCCCCAGTCCCTGAACTAGCCACACAGCCCTACAGCATGATGGAACCTCCACCAAATGTGACAGTAGGTAGCAGGTGTTTTTTTTGGAATTCAGTGTTCTTCTTCCTCCACACAAAACACTATTTTTTTAAACAAATAACTCAATTTGTGTATCATCAGTCCAAAGCATTTTGTTCCAAAATGATGGTGGCTTGTCTAAATTAGCGTTTGCATACAACAAGCAAATCTATTTGTGGTGTGAATGTATAAAAGGCTTCTTTCTCATGACCTTGCAATACAGATGTTCTTTGTGAAAATGTTGTTGAATTGTAGAACAATGTACAGATACACTATCTGCAGCAAGGTGTTCTTGCAGGTCTTTGTAGGTGAGCTTTGATTTGTCTGTAACCATTCTTACAATCCTCCACATATGCCTCTCCTGTATTTGTCTCAGCCTGCAAGACCTGGGTTTTACAGCAAGTGTAACGGTGGCCTTCCATTTACTGATTACATTCCTTGCAGTTGAAACTGACAGTTTAAACCTCTGAGAGCTTTTTGTAGCCTTCCCCTAAACCATGAAACTGAAAAATCTTTGTTTTAAGATCTTTTGAGAGTTGCTTTGAGGATCCCATGATGTCACTCTTGAGATGAGGCTCAAACAGAAGCACAACTTGCAATTGGCCACCTTAAGTATCTTTACTCATTAATGGACATACCTAACTATGAAGTTCAAGGCCTAAAGAGCTAATCCAACCAATTTGGTGTTGCCAGTTATCAGTATTGAGCAGTTACATGCATTCAAATTAACAAGTTTACAAGGATACCTGTAAGGTACCACTGGGTGCAGCCAAGCCTTCGCCCGTGCGCAGGGGCAGGGGTGTGCAGGGTTCTGTGCATTCTCGGCGCTTGTTGCCTGTGTGCGCGACCGTTTATTC
>CM044432.1:4958819-4992943 GCA_024363595.1 Xenopus borealis | reverse complement strand
GTTTATTGGATCAACACATAACCCCCACATCTACACGTTTCGATTCCTTAGAACCGTCCTCAAGATATATATATATAGTAGTCCAATGAATGCACTCACGGAATTGACCATCAAGCGTGTATCAAAGAGTTTTTATTCGTGCATGGAGCATCAACGCATTTCGTCTCACATGGAGCCATCGTCAGGATGTGAGCTGAAACGCGTTGATGCACCATGCACGAAGTAACTTCTTGAATGGTGAATGCTGATTTATATATAAATTACAACTGGGTCACACTCAATGTAAAACGTTGCATTTATTTATGAACGCATTAAAAATACAGAATAATAAGCTACACAATTTATCTGAATAGAGTCCCTAAGTCCATGAAAAATACAAAGAGCTTTTTTCATCCAGCGATGTTTCGTGGGCATTCGGCTCCCTTTCTCAAGCTGAGCTCCATTGCAACATGGTATCAAAAGTAGTGATGGGCGAATCTCCCGAGATTCGCTTAGCTGAAAAATTCTCGAATTTCTAGAGAAATTCGCGAATTGGCGAAAAATTTGCGAAACGAGTCGCGGGACGCTTTTGACGCGCGTCGCGTCAACTTTGGCGCGTCGCGTCATTTTCGGCGCGTTGCATCAAAAACGAAGCGACTCGTTTTTCTGGCGAATTTTCACCTCGAATTCGCCCTTGGCGTATAAATTCGCCCATCACTAATCAAAAGCAATCATACATTGCTAGTGTCTTTAAGGAAAAAGACGGAAGTGACGTGTGCGGTCACCATGGTAACGTGTGTCAACGGAATCGCGCAAACATGGGAGCGGACACACCAACTTACGTCATCGTTACTAACCATTTGTACCCTAACGACTCAAATTGAACTTTTAATTTAAACAATTAAATTTAGTGAAACTAATTCCTATAAATTATAAGCACCAACTTACATACGAGATACATATATATTACTCTACAAATTATTACTCTACTCTTCTATGCATTGGATTAAGGGGATTGACTCCTCCACTATTGGGATAACGCACCAATATCTTTTCTTCTATATTTGCCAATAGTGCACCTATAAAGTTGGACATATATATATATATATATATATATATATACACACACATATATATTGTGGTATGGTGACAAAAAGGTCCTGGGGAAAAAGTAATTGATAACATGTATGTTCTCAGACATTTTTACTGAGGTGACACGAGCACTGTTTTACCAGAGAAACACTTTGGGGGAGATTCATCAAAGAGTGAAGTTCCGCCACTAGAGGGAAATGCAGGAAGTGAAATGTCACCCTTTGATTAATACGCCTTTCAAAATCTCATAGAAATGAATGGAGAGCTGCGGAATTTCCCTCTAGTGGCAGAACTTCACTCTTCACTTCACTTCACTCTTTGATGAATCTACCCCTTTGTCTCTCTACAGTTTTTGTAATGGTTGATCCGGGGCTAGTCTTACTGGGAATCCACAGGAGCGGGGTGGGTGGATTCCCAATTCCATAGGCAATGTTTTCAGGAGGCCCTATGCCTATTTGTAGTACACCTGAAGCTGAACAGCAGAGCTGATAAGGCTGTGTGTGTGAGAGAGAGAGACACGCTGCTGGATTTGCTCAGCATCAGGAGAAAGAGAAACATTTATTTTTGTGTTAGCCAGGAGGCTTGATATTTCTGTTCCAACAGTTGTTTTCTTCCCCATATACTGTATATATATCTATATCTCAAATGGAAAAAGCTTGCACTCACAGGACTTACCAAAAAATCAATTAGTTTATTAAGAAAAAGCAACATCTAACTTTTCGGCTAGCAATCTAGTCTTGTGAGTGCAAGCTTTTTTCGTTTGCTATAATCCTGCATTTTTGGCTTTTTGCACCCAGGCATATTCTACTTTCTAATCGGAAGTGCTGGCTTCCTGAACTTTCTCTATATATTTGGGGTCCACCAGGTTCAAAACCTGCACATCAGATCACCCTCTGATCTACGGGCCTGGATAAGAGAAGCTGTAGTCCAGGAAATGTCAGGTGATTCAGCAGTCAGAGACTTAGCTGCCAATGAGGCTCATCCACCAGAGGAAAAGTGAAGTGGAGACCTACGTATTGGACAAGGAACATTCCTCTTTTGACTTCAGCCTGATTTCCCCTTTGATCAAGGCTGTAAGGCTAGCCAGTCTACAGGAAAAGGAGGAGTCTACTGTCCATCAACAAGGAAGAAGCGTCAGGTTTTTCCTCTACACCAGGAGGTGGCAGATCTGAAAAGGTCAGAATGGGAGTTTTTTGATAGAGAAGTCCAACACAGCAGTGGTTTCCCAAGTTATATCCATTCAAGGAAAAAAGATATTAAGGACTTTGGTTCTGTCCCGGTGCTGCATGCTCCAGTGTTAAATCTTTCCAGGAATGTGCTATAACCCATTGACGACCAATCCTCATTACGTGACCTGATGGATATGAGACTGGAGACAGACTATAAGCAGGCCTATCTTAATGCAGGGGAGTGCCTCTACCTTTCGGTAGCTATGGAAACATGGCTCTCCAACATAGAGACTGCCCTCAAGTAAGGCCTGGACAGAAATGACATCCTAGAAGGCTCGATAGAGCTGAAGCTGGGTTCTTCTTTTACTTCTATACTAATCAGTGGTGCTGCCTTGACTAGGAAGATAATACAGAGACATTGGTACAAAACTTTGTTCTCTAAACTTGACTGAAGAGGTACAGTATACTCCAGCATTTACTAATAGGTTAATTTTGTTTCAGGCACACCATAGAATCACAGGTGGTAACACAAAGGACATGGCTGTGAACGTTAATAGCTGTAAACACGAACTGACCCCCATCCTAAAAATCAAAAGCTCTCTAAGGCTATAAATGTATTTTTATCACTAACTTTTTATTACTCAGGCCTCTCCTATTCATGTTTCAGTTTTTCATTCAAATCAAGGCATGGTTGTAAGCAGTGTCAGACTGGTACACCAGGGGCCCACCTAGAAACGTTAGACCAGGGGGCCCACCAAAAAACCTTAAACCAGGGGCTCACTTTCAATACTATTATTCTTTTTCTCCTTACTCCCCCTTTAATCTCCTGATCTCTTTTTTTTACATTCTATAATCTATTATTATTATTATTATATAATATATATTATTTCTCATAGAAATAGGGAATGGCCATGAAATAGGCCAAATGTTTAGCAGCATGAGGACCCACTGACACCTGGGCCCCCTGGACATTTCCTGGTATCCTGGTGGAGTAAGTTGGCCCCTATCAACCAGAATGCTGAAACTGCAAATTGGAAAGCCACTGAATAAAAAGCTAAATAACTTAATAAACCCAAATAATAAAAAATGAAAACAATTAGAGAATTGTCTTAGAATATCACTCTATACTAAAAGGTAGGGTAGACAATTAGTGCAAACCCCTTCCATTTATCCCTGTAAGGGCTCAGGTATACAGCCCATGTCTGTGTGCTATAAGCTGTTACTTAGCAACCCATTGTTCAGTGATCTCAGTGCATCAGAAAGAGACACAGCAGCTACTGAGTTGCTGGCAGGATGAGGAAGTTGCAGATACTGGCAGAATAGAAAAGCCTGGCAGAGAGAACCATGCGGTGGACAGAGAAAAAGAGCAGAGAGCTGCCAGTGGGCCCCCGAGGGCTGAGAGGTCCCACCAAAAGCAGACATTTGGACCGGGCTGGCACAGAGAAGCCAGATACTGTGCCTGGAGGGACAGAGAGTGTGAAAGGAATCCAGACTGGAGAAGCAACTAGCAGGAAATTCCTATCTTAGAATCCACAAGGGCTGGTAGTTGCCCTGTATGTCTTAATGTGCTGGACTCGCCTAAAGAGAAACTGTATCCAGCTTAAAGGGACAGTACCTTCAAGTGCTTGAAGATACAGAGACTGTTTTGTGGAAGGATATTAAAGGATTGTGCCTTCTTTTAGTTAGGTAGATAGTTAGCACAAGTGAGTTACATAGTGAGGCCCCCTATTCCCACCTGGTTAGGAGTGCTATTTGTACTAGTTGGCCGGTTATTTTAGATAAACAGTTATTCAGTTTAACCAATACTGTGTGGGCATTATTATTGGGTTCCAAATGGGGCCACCCATAGGTGCATTCCTGGATCCCACTAGGTGAAGGTACTGTGCAAGTAAGTACCAGGTACCCAGTCTCTCCCAAAACAACTGCAGAGTGGCTCAGGTTTGTCATCAGGTAAGCACCACACCAACAAATTGTAACACCAACAAAAAGGAATCAAAAGGGTTACATTTTGGAGACACTGCTGCTATTACAGCTAGGATCTGGTAACAGAGAAAGTGAGACAAGGTGATGTCATCTGCTGAGAGTCCCCAGAGTGTTCTGGAGTGGTGCAAGACTTTAGGTCTGAACCTGAAAAGGACTGATGTAATAGGTCTGATTATACCCAGAAACAAAGAGAAAGTTATTTACAAGATCCTAGATGTGGATGGATCTATTTACCGGCCTAGAGTGGTAGCTTCATGAGATTCAAATCTTTAGTTAAAATTGCTTTCGGATAGTCCTGCCAAGATTAACAGAGAGACCTGTGCACATGGTTTTGAAGTAGAAGTAGAGCTGTTACTGGCAAATTGTCTTCCCATGTGTTCCAGAGGAGAAGGAACTTAGTGACAGTGAAGATAAAGTGGAAGCTGTTTTGGTGGATACAAAGCCCCCTTGCATTGCCCAGTGACTAAAAGATTGTGACGCCTGAGGCAAAGTTGAAATACACTGCATCATGTGAGAGTTTGAATTTTGAAGGGAGGAACCCACCCCTTAGTGATGTCTTTGAAGCAGCCCAGCTTGTGGAAGTATTGGCACAAGTCGGTGAGAATTTGAGACAGCTGGCATACAGTGGAAATTATAAGAGACTGAAAATATTTTCAGGTGTAGAACCCACTCCCCCAGGTGATGAGACCTTTGAGGTCTGGAGAGATTCTGCTTTGACTGTTCTTGATGAGTGGCCTGGGTCTGGACCTGGTTTGTGTCGCAATATCCAAGAGAGTTTGCAAGGGCCTGCATTGGACCTCATTAAGCTACACAGATTGGTATGCCTGCAAGATGGTCCTGAGAAGTTAATTGAACTGTTGGAAGATACCTATGGACCAGTGGAAGGTGAAATTGAGATGCTGTACAAGCATCAGTCTTCCAAGCAGCAAGACAAAAAGAGTTTGTCTGAGTCTGAGAGACTGCAGCAGATTTTAAAGTTACTTGCTTGCAGAAAGGGTAGATTAATTGTAGTTTAAATTTGAACAACCTCCTTAATCTAGTACTTTTTACATTATTTGTTTGGACAAATCATTTGGCCAATAGACTGAAATTTACACACAATTTAGTAGATTTTATTAAGCCTATGAAATAGACAATTATTTATAATATTTCTAAATTATCATAGATTATACCTTAAGCATTTTCCATTTTAACGGAAAATCTTAGGTGGGATGTGATATCATGACAATCAGTGAGGAAAAATGATTTATAAAAGTGACTTTAAAAGAACAGTAATGCCAAAAAATGTGTGTTAAACTAATGAAAATAAAACATACAGTTGTGCCGCACTCGTTAAACTGGTATGCGTACTTCAGAACCATTACTATAGTTTAAATAAACAAGATGGTATGTAGCCATGTAGGCAATCATTCAAGCTGGAAAAATTGAGAAAAGGCACTGAATAGCCAGCAGCTAACAGATAAGTTCTTTAATATACAATGGGAATCTTTAGAACTTATGTTTTATCTACTGTGTATCCTGTGATTGAATGGCTGCCCCCATGGCTACATACCATCTTGTTTATATAAACTATACTAGTATTACATTATATGTTTATGCAGTTTTACTCTAGTGGTTCATTTGAAATCAGCAATAAATGAGACTCCATATTTTATTAGATGAATAATTGGCCCTTCGTATTTATAAAATAAAGAAAAAACTATGCTAGTTATTTCACATTTGTAACCTATCAACATTTAAAATCCAGCTACCAACAATTGCCTTTGTGTTCTTTTTAAGGCATGTTTTAAATAATATCACCATTAGTGATGGACAAATCTGTTCCATTTCTCTTCGCTGAAAAATTCACGAATTGGTGAAAAATCTGCGAAATTCATTGAAGTCAATGGGCATGAAAATAATTTTGATGCACATAAAAAAAATTATGTGCAAGAAAATGTTTTCGCTTCCCCGAAAAATTCACTTAATTCACTTAGTGAAATGGTGAAAAATATAGTTACATAGTTACATAGTTAAATTGGATTGAAAAAAGACAAACTCCATCAAGTTCAACCCCTCCAAATAAAAACACAGCATGCACAAAGACACTTAGGGGCTGATTTACAAATTTCACGTGAAATGATCGAAGTTCGATCGAATTCAATCGAACAACGATCGTACAAATTTTTTGTGAAATTGTAAAGTAAAATTTGGCCTCTTCGATTATCGAATATCGAATAGATCGAATAGATCGAATGATCAGATATTCGATAATTCAAAAAAATGTAAATTTTAAAGTTATTCGACTACCTACTTCGCCTGATTGAACCTACCGAATTGTAATAGAAGCCTATGGGAAGCTGCTCATAGGCTTCTGAGGCTAAGCCCCTGCTCGAATACCATTCGTATGATTGGAGCGTTCGATTGTTTGAATCATATGAATTCTCTCGAAGGAAATTTCACGATTTTTTCGTGAAATCGAACGATCGGTATCCGATCTTATGAATTCATCGAGAAATCGGATATCGAGCAAAATGATAGCCTAAAACAATTTGATAAGCATTTGAAAGTCGAATACTTATCGAATTGCGAATTTGGTCGAGCTAATTATGGAGCTAAACTGTAGAGTTTAGTATCAGAATAGCCTTTGATATTATGTCTGTCCAAAAAATCATCCAAGCCCCTTTTAAAAGCATCAACAGAATCCACCATCACAACATCACCCGACAGTGCATTCCACAACCTCACTGTCCTCACTGTGAAGAATCACTTACACTGCTTCAAATGAAAGTCCTTTTCTTCTAGTCTGAAGGGGTGGCCTCTGGTGCGGTGATCCTCTTTATGGGTAAAAAGGTCCCCTGATATTTGTCTATAATGCTTTCTTATGTATTTGAAAAGTGTAATCATGTCTCCTCACTGGTGCCTTTTTTCCAGAGAAAAGAACCCCAACCTTGACAGTCTACCCTCTAACCGTTTTAGTTGCATGTCTCTGCACTCTCTCCAGCTCATTTACATCCCTCCTAAGGACTGGAGTCCAAAACTGCACTGCATACTCCAGATGAGGCCTTACTAGGGATCTATAAAGAGGTATAATTATGTTTTCATCCCTTGAGTTTATGCCCTTTTTTATGCAGGACAGAACTTTATTTGCTTGACACTGCCCAGAATTAGACAACTTGTTATCTATAAAAACCCCAAGATTCTTCTCACTTAAGGAAACTCCCAACACACACGCCATTTAGTGTATAACTTGCATATATAATATTGTTGCCAAAGTGCATAACCTGCATTTATCAACATTGAACCTCATTTTCCAGTTTGCTGCCCAGTTTCCCGACTTGGACAAATCAAAGTGGCAGCATCCTGCATGGAACCTATTGTTCTGCACAAAATAGAAACCGTACTTTAAATGCCCACATCCAGGTCATTAATAAACAAGTTGAAAAGCAAGGGACCAAGTACAGAGCCCTGCGGTACTTCGCTAACAACACTGGAATATGCGAAACGTATTATCAATGGGCATGAAAATAATTTTGACTCATAACAATTTTTATATGCAAGACCATTTTTACATGCACAACTTTTTTCCCCACAGCAAATTTTTGCAGCTGTTTCACAAAAAAACCCACAGGTGATGAAATGCCACAAATCCATGCCTGGCAAATAAATTCACCCATCACTAATCAATATTATTGTAAAATGAGGTGGCACTGCAGTGATGTGGCAAGAATGATTCCTTAGTAGTGATGGGTAAATCTATCCCGTTTCGCTTCGCCAAAAAATTGCGAATTTCCATCGAAATTTGTGAAAAATTAGCGAAACGAGTCACGGCACGTTTTTTGATGCTATCTGCGTTGTTTTTGACATGTCGCGTCATTTACGATGTGTGCCTCCTTAATCGCGTCGACTGCGACGCGTTGCGTCATTTTAGACGCGCGTAATGTTTTTTTTCACGCCAGCGAACTTTCAGCTGCCGTTTCACAGGAATTTGCCGCGTATTTGCACCTGGCAAATAAATTTGCCCATCACTGTTTCTTAGGATCATATTAACATAACAATGTATTGATCCCAAACACTGCCTCTGGCAATTAGAATAGTTTTATGGTAATGATGAAATTGCCTAAAAAGATAAAACTATAATATTCAATTATCCAGACTAATAGATCCATAAATATTTAAGTTTAGAAAGCATAAAGCAAAGGGACAAGCTTGAATAATCTAATTATTGCAAGCATTCCAATCACCCTTGCTCTGTTTTATAAAATTTTTATGTTCTGTGAGGCACTATGAGTGGGCAATATTTCATGTTCTATACAGTATATTCTCACCCTTTAGAAAAACCTTCATCTTTGCCATGATAAGTCTTATGGTTCCCATTTTGCTTTTCCTCTCTTCTACCATTCTTTGCAAGTACAGTACAAAACTAGATATTCAGCCTTTGCTTAGGTCATTGCCTGTTCAGTACTAAAAGTGTATTTTAATGGTTCATTAAAGCTTTGTCCATTGTATCTCTGTGCTAAAGTAGCCTTTCATGGCAAATACTTCAGGTAGAACAGAAGGTAAAAAAAGTAACTTCCTTCATATTTCTGAGCAATTGTCAGTGGATAATTACTTCTCCTTCTCATCTAATCATTTAAACACTTGTATTTGTTATTAGGTAAGTTACCTAAAATGACATAAACCATGCAAATGGCCTGTTGGAGTGCTGCAGTCTCTGTAATTGGAACAGGAACGTGTTCTTCTCAAGTGGAAAAAAAGCTTTTTAAGATTATCACAAATAGTACAGAACATTTGGTAATGCACTAATTGCAAACACTTATTAGAATCATAATGCACTATTTAAAATTCAAAACTTCATCTGCTACTATGCTAATAAATATTTCTAACAAAATACAGTCTACCAAGAACAGAATAGGAAGAAAAAATGAAAAAGAAATGCATTAAAACATTTTGTTTTATTGTGTTTTTTCCAAGAAGAGAGATACAAGTTTAACGTTAAAAATGTTTTCTTGGAGTTCACCATATTGTTCTAAAATGTAATCCATTCAGTTTGTCATTTTAGGCAACCTGATATCAAATATACTGGTAATCACTGACATAGTACATCTTATATTTATAAAGTTTATGTATTAAAGTTCATTTCAAGTTTGGTATTGCAATGAATGCAATAAAAACAAAACCCCAGCTCTACCATTTTGTTGTTTATGCTCTATATCATGCTAAAAATTGGAAGCTGGAAGCTGAAGTTCACTTTCAAAAATATGTTGGATTTCTTATTGGTCCGTCCTTGGTCTAGTTCATTTTAATTAACTTATACTGTAAATTACATTGATTAGAGCACTGAAGTAAAATCTTAAGGGGGTCTATAGGTAACAGAGGCAGTGTCAGTCAGTGTCTTCTAATGCTAATAAAGTACTCTCTTTTATATAAAATGACACTGACTCCATGACATGACATTGAACATACTGTACAGTGCGATTTTGAGTGCCAGTCCATAAGAAGGATATGAATGAGCTTGAAAGTGTGCAGAGCTGAGAAGTTAAACTGGTTTTGTTAAATTATTACAGAGAAATGGGAAATGTTTGTCAAAAATTTTAATTAAAAGCCTTTCCATAATTCTCTTATCCAAGAGAAACAATTACTCTTTAGAAAATAAAAAAATAAAATCTGATGATGGAGAACCTTTTATCACAATGGAAAAAAGGAAAATAGACCACCCCATTTGAATTGAATAAGATAATTTTCACCAGAAGCAGTTCAAAATGTTGTGCTGGATTTTGTAGCCTTTAAACTTTCACTGCCACAGCAGTGTTGGAAATAGTATGTTAGGCAACATCCTTTTCACATAACATAGAAGAGAACCTGAAAATGTATATTCTCAATTCTTGTTAAGAGGTTACATTGTGATAATTATGATATAATGTTTTTTAGGCAAAACATTAGGGGACAGATCTATTATAGATCTGGGGTTTGGGCATCACAATTTAAGAAAAATCAAGAGAGTTTTCTTTAATTTTTCCCCATATATTATACTTTTTTAATCCACCATAGTGTTTTTAATAAAAACGAAAGGCTTGCCTTCCAAGCTATTACTTAAAAGAAAAACAAAAACTTGAATATAGGGGGTGTAGGTAACAAAATAAAGCACTGTGTTTGTTTTTAAAAACAATAGTTATTAGTCACCCTATTGGCAACTGGTTGCAAGAGATTTAAGGTTATACCTATTCATCTTCTGGTAATCACACCAAAACCACATTTAATATTAAGAATGAAAGTCACAGTTTCTTAGTTGTAGACAATGAAAAAAGTTAATTGTCTTAATTAGAAATAAATGAACTGATAAGCTGATACTGAAATTAGACTATTAGATTAGTTTGAAATGCATGATTTTGTGTTAATGTTTCTTTTGCAGCGGATAATTAAAGGTTATTGTTTTTAGAAGTGTGTGTTATTAAATATTTGAAGCTTGGAGACACTTCTGTGTCTTTCATATGTCAAGGTGCACCCATGGCTACATGCTTGAGGTTAAATCACAGCAGGAGAGATGATTTGGGAAATGTAACTACTGTATTTCATTGTAAAAGGATGAAATGATACCCCCTGTTGATATCCATCTGACAGACAGCCTAGACTTAAAAGGCAAGTTTGAAACCAAAAAAATCAGATTTATTGCTACAAATTAGTATGTGAATTTTTTAGATCACTGAAATATTATTACTGCTACTTATATTTAAAATCTGAGAATAAGTATACCAACATCAATATTCTTCTTCTACAGTAATAATCCATAAAATAAAATATTTTCCTACATTTCACAAAATGCTTCTGATCACCATATTATGTGGATACCGTCAAGTTACACTGTTATCACAGTGTCTCTTTTTTCTTCCATTTTCAACAATATTTTTTTTAATAACAAATAAACTAGCAAAAAGGATGCAATGAATCAATTATTTTTTAAATCAAGAAAATAAATCTCATTCCATTTTACAAAATAATTATCCAAACAGCTATTTGCATACTATGATTTGAGCATGAAAAGTATTATCTTTTGTGCAAAAATACATCATATTCAATTGTCCATAGTTATAAACTTTAATAGGGTGATATATTAATTTTATTAATTAAAAAAATTTCCAAAATGCAAAAAACACCAAACAAAATTGGGATTGAACTCACTCAAGTTTTTACACATTTTTTTCTTGAATGTTATAGTTATGAAAAAACTTAAATTTGAAAAACTTTGCTTTAAGAAATAAGGAATAAAACTCGATTTACATGAAGCTGTGAGAGATTGTGTTTTTTTGCTACAACTTTCTCAAATTATTGACAACTGCAACCTTAAATTTTGACACATCCGGTCTTTGGGGGGGGGAGTATTTACTAAAACTCAACTTTTTCTCACTATAATCCCTGAATCCCCTTACTTTACCAATAAATCTGATCAAAGAAGTCGGTGCAGGAAAAGGTTGTGACAAAATTGTGAATCAAATTGGATTGTGCAACGCTTTTGAATTGTTGATGAAAGCTAGTATGCATTTTTGCTTATACTATATGTGACTTTATAAATGCTGATCGCTATCATGCTTTATATGGACCATACTGAATTTTATCTAAAATATACAAAATTGAGAAATTTTAAAAGTAAAGGTTAAACTTGCTTTTAAAACTCAGTCCTTGGTGACTACAGAAAAGACAAATAACTGAAGGATTTTTTTTATCCAAAAGATACCTTTCAAAAAAAGTCTTCTACTAGAGACCCCTCTAAATTGAGAGTCAATAAAAGAGAATTGTGTTGGAGTTAAAGCCCTGAACAAATACATAGATATGTTTTCTGTAAAAGAAATGAAAGAGAATAAATACATTTTAATTAATAAGTTATTAAGTGCTATAATTATACAAACGAATACAATAATAATTAGTTGATTATAGTGATCTTTTAAAACAAAAAATGTCAGCTGTGCAACACCTACACAACATTCCAACCAACGCAATTGTGTTGCTCACAAATAATTTTGAGTGTAAACCTTAAAATGTTGTATTAATTGTGACCTGAGCACATTGTTTTTAAAAACTGTGCAAGTTTAAAATGTGCACACATAAAAAAATGTTTGCACAGATAGCTGAGATGGAATTAGAGGCAACATTGCTAACAGCCCTTCTGTGTGTCAGTCTTTGTGCATCTGGTTGTGTTATAGGCATTTGCTACTGAGAAGATCACAAGGTTATACTGTACAAGGATACTCAATCAGTTATATAAAAAAACAAGGAGAAGTATCTAATAAGTTAAAATTAAGCTAAATAAACAGCTGGAGGTAGTCTCATGTTGGAGAGCATGCAGTGGATTGTTTATGCATACATGAGCTTTCATCAGAGATCCTACACAACACAGATTTATGAAAGATCAAATTTCAAATGTATGTGAATTTTTTTACAGTTTTGAATTTGAATGTACTCAAAACTTGAATGTTATCTTATTTAAGAAAAAACGTCAACATCTAAAATTCAAATAAATGTTACTGACCGGAAAACTTTGAATGTCATGAAGGCTATTAACATCTTGAAATGAGTCAATGGACCTCTGCAGGTTGCCAGGTTTAGAACTGTTCCATGGTCAAGGTGTGATTGACATTCAAATTTACATTAAGGTTGGTGCTTTTAAATTCAAATTTGTTTGTTTTGACACAAAAATGTTTGAAAATTCGAATTTACCAATCACAATTTTGTTAATCTGCCTCTTTGTGTTTTATCTTCTGTATGCTATTTTAATAAACTGTAGGGTCCAACCCCCTTTCAGGGAAATTAAGCTGTTTATTTAACCCTCATTCAAACTTCAAAAAGTATTAGCACAATAGGGGGTTATGCTTGTAGAGGGTAATGTTGTACTAAATATTATTTATAACACTATAAATGTTTGAGATCTGAACTCATTATCATCTTCTACCTGACTGTCTCAGCAGTAGCCAAACATTTTCTGGCTGAAATGATTAGCAGTAAAAAAGCAAGTAAAATACAGTATGCAAGCTGTGATATTTGATACATGTCATTAGTGTTTGAATATTTATATCCCCTGATTTACAGTTTTGTACAAATATTTGAAGCAATTTTCAGCTGCACCCAGCTGGGTCCACTGGCAAAAGGTTAGACATATAATATTTACCGTTTGATCTTTATGACACATTCCTAAACACAGAAACATGCAATTTCAGGGTCTCCATACAGTATATCTGCCTAATTTATTGTTTAGCAGCAAAATATATGTGTTATCTTTATAGATCTGACCCCATTAGAAGCATGTATTCTATAAAAATCTTGCCTCATTTTTATCCTGCTGTTTTTTTCATTAGGCTCCAGCTTCTGCTCACATTAAACTACCTTGTTCATGTATCATTCAGGCATGTGAACAATTACTGTGTGTCTTTCAGTTGTCACAGTAATGAGAGAAAGAACTAAACAAGAAATAGATGCTGACGTCTCACGGGATGGACAAAGTGCCATTTGATCCTCTCTTGTACAATATAATTGCACCTTAAATGCATATTGCACAAGTTCAGTGTTTTGCATAGCTTTACAATAATAATTTACGCATTTGCATATAGCACCTGAAAACGGGGGTCTTAGCTATAGATTTTAAAGAAATGTATGACCATATGTTTACGGTTTTCTGTAGCAGGGTATGTACATTATTTAATATTGTCTTACTGAAGCACTTGGAAGACTTTAGACAAAGTCTATTCATTAAAGGCCAATATGAAATAACACATATAATATTTGTATCTTCTAATTTAAGTTGCTTTTTTATCCTTGTAAAACAAACTGCAGTTGCAAACAGTTATCCATCCCCTATTCTGCCTGCAGCCCCTATATTGTGGGTATATCTCAGTATTGTTATTAAAGGTTTTCATGTATTGGGTAAAAACAAGTTACTTTGGGTATTTGCTTCTCAAATCCATGATCTGGTTTGTAGAAATTGTGTTTTAATCCTTTTGTTAACAACTAATAATTCAAAACATGTGGGCATAAATAATATTCTTTCTATAATAGAAATGTGGTAAAATGGAAATGATTTACTATAGAATTTTGTGGGCAATAATAGGGAAGACTGAATTGCTAATAGGCCTGAATTCATTACTAAAAACCTCTAAAGAATCACTCAAAAAATGCTATTAAAAAAGAATGGTGGGGAATTATGAAACAAAGGGGTTTTATAATTTACCAGAACTTTTCATAACTGAGTTACAAGTTAGTGGCATTTGCCTGGGGGGACAATAGGCTGGGGGGAAGAGGGATAGGGACCTACACAGGGAATGGTTTTTTTCACTTACAGGTTGAATTCTCCTTTAAGGATTTAATACTTGTTTCAAATTCTATTTTTCATATTTTGTGATGAGAGATTAACAATAAACTTCTACTGAAACTACTAGCTGCATCTGTTCCATTGGTTTTAGTATATCTTGGACCCCCCAAAGAAAAATTATTTATGACATAGGTTCAATTTACATAAATAGTGTCTACTCTATGAGCTATGGTGAAAACTTTTAGCTGAATATATATCACACTAAAAGTTAATATGAAGTTTTCTTACATTGATCAAAGAAACCTATACCTGAGGCATCTTAGTGTAGAAGGTCCTCCAGTACAGAACTGTAGACTGTGTAATTGGGTTTATAATGTGAGATGAAGGAAATTGTCATTATATGAATCTCATTTATATAAATCCCACAATAAATATGGAGTGTGGTTAAAAACATGACTTGATCCAAATTCACATTAAGTAAGTTTAATTGACCAAGATTCAGAGCTCAATATCTGTTAAAATCTAAAAGAATTTTCTATTTGGAATCCCTTAATTATGTTAGATATCACAATTCTACATTTTCTCTCTATTAATTTGAAAACCACTCCAACCAAATCTACACGTAGTTTTTCTCCCTATGTATTATTAAATGTGTCATGAAAATTTCTTGTATGGGAAAAGACAATAAAATCCTGAAAAAAACTGAATTGTACAATTTTTCTGAATTTGTTGCAGAAATTGTTTTAGGATTTCACACCTGAAAACTGCAAATTTTTTTATCAGTACATGATAAATTTTGAAATTCAAATTTTAATCAAATTTGGACTATTACCTAGTCGAAGTACACAAAAATAACTGAAAATTAAATTTTTTTTAAAATTTGAATTTTCATGTCTACCCTTGATAAATCTGCCCCTAAGAGTCCAACTAGAAAAATCAGACTCACACCAACTCATTTCATGCCCTGATTAGGAAATGGACAGATAGGGGCGGATTTACTAAGGGTCAATTTTCGAAGTTAAAAAACTTTAAATTCCACCATCAAATTTTTTTAAAGGCCATTTTCGATCAAAAATGGACTGAATAGGTCACTTTTTTATCCAATAAAAATTGTTCAAATCATTTGAATGCATCGTTCAATTCGAACGATTCTAACAATTTCCAAAAAATCCTTATATTTTCTTAACACAAAGGTTCCAGGAGGTCCCAAATAGGCTACAATGGCATTCAAAAATCTTTCATCAGTTTTTAGTGATGGGCAAATCAGCGGCATTTCATTTAATTTTTTGTTAATTTCTAGAGAAATTTGCGAAACAGCAAAAAATACCTGAAACGCCGAAAAATTTCTGAAACATTGCCGCGTCTCATTTTAGGTGCGCAGCAGGCGAATAAATTCGCCCATCAATAGTGGTGAAGTGTCGAATTCAAAGTTTTTAAAGAGTATTTCGAAATTCTAATTTTTCACTTTTTTCGAATCTATTTGATAGTTGAAGTAGCCCAAAATTACTTTGAAATTAAACATTTTTAAATTCAAATTTTATTGATAAATTCACTTTGACCCTTAGTAATTCTGACCCATAGAGTTGCAGAGCGTCTGTAATATTTAAGCTGCTTTTTTTAAAAAAAATGTCTATTGTGTCTTTTATTAATATTGTCACTTAGAGGCACATTTATCAATGGTCAGATTTTGAATTAATGTGAGTTAAAACTCCCATGAACTCAAATAGTCAAATTTGAGTTCTTAAAGGGCCACAGTATGATAAATCTCAAACATTTTATTTTAATTTTGAATTCAAATTTGAATAACTCCCTAGTCGAACCCTAGTCGAATTTGACAGTTTTAACAAAAAAACGTAAAAATTTACAATTTTTAATTTGAATTTTCAATTCCACCCTTGATACAGATGAAGTCACTTTGGATTGTGTGTTTGACACAGAATAACTAAACTCAGACTTCACACTTGTCTCATTTAACACAGAAAATTGTGTCACAGCATTCTATCTAAAGTGTTCATCATTGTGAACAATGGTGCTTTGGTATGCTAATGAAAAGGTTAAATGCATTCAATGAGTTAAGATAACTTTAGATTACACGGTTTCTTCAATTAGCCCTGAGTCATGACACATTTAACACATAAATCCAAGTGCCTGCATCTGTACTTAATGTGAAGAAGCTCATATATAGTGGCCATGTGATTATTCTTAATATTTGAATATTCTGTGATTTTAACAAACATATGAACATTTAAAATAATATGTATAAAAAATTGAACAAAGGTTCCCTTGGCCAATTATATTTAGAGTTTTCTCATTTTCAAGTTTTGTCATCATTGTTTAAATTCATTTATAATAAATGTGGCTGGGTGCATAATGATTTATTTACTTGTTTGGAAACCTCATTGTATCTGTATTTGAAACAATAATCACCAACATTAATGGCTCGTAATGTACTGAATGAAGCTTGTGTCAATAATGTTGCTGCTATAGCTGCTGAGAGACAGAGGGCATTAGAAAGTAGCTTTGCTTCAGAAAAGAAGCTTTTGAATCGTTAGGTGCATGTCAAAACCTTGAAAGAAAATTTGCTGAAGCCTGACTGTGAAATTATGAAGTGCAACACTTTGAATCTCAGCATAATAAGACTGGTTCAAAAATCTGCACATGTATTCAAGACAAAACCAAACCAATCATGAAAATGTGACTGTTAATAAATACACGTGAAAGTAAACAATTGGGATGACAACATTATAAATCAAGATGCAAAGCATTTGGAATGTCTGCAAATGTGATTAAATGTGTCTAAAATGGGTTAAAATCTTTACTGTTAGTGGGAGCATTGAATGCAATTGTCTAAGTTGTTTGACATAGACTTTTTTGTCGTAATTCTTGCTGATATAGTGAAGCATTAGTTATTCCTTTTTTCTGTTAAATGAAAACACTAATGATGTCAATGTTCATGCTAGGAATCTCAGCCATGTAATACAGAAAAGGTGCAGTTGATTTGACTGTGGAAAATGTAATACTCCAATGGATAATATACTGTATGTGAACTGGGCAAAATTTATAAAGAATAATTATTGGGAAGTCGAACAGTTTCTGAAATGTGTTTTTACCATTAATACCTTAAATACCTTTGTATTATACAAGAACAGCAACACTATCAGACAGTTTTCATAAGTTGAAATATGACTGACTCGTCCCTCATAAAGTACAAAGCTCGTGAAATATACAAAATAAAATGTCCTATTACACATAAAATTGCACTGTTTACACTGAAAAATAACTCAGCCTAAGTCTGTTTTGAGTTCATGAGCTTTTTGCTATTTCATGAATTGTCTTTCATTGTGGAAGCCATGACATGTGATGTGGTGTCAAGTCACTCCCTCTGTCTTGAATGAATATTATGTACACATATCATTGTACTGGAGCTTGAAGCAAACACAGGAGGTTCCACATTTCTCAGGAACTGACCCCAGTAAAGCTACCACCATAATACTTGAACACATATGTAAGTTCCCCAACTTATTTTGTAACCAGCAAAAAGCTGGGCCCAAGCTGTCTACCTACATTCCTTTCCTCCTTCTTGATAAATAATGCTGTATCTTAGCCAACTTACAGCACTGGGGTCAACCCCTTATTGGGATACTGGAGTTAGGAGCACTAAGACCTATCTAACCTACAGTAGTTCCTCATCCTCTGGGTTCTTATCTGTAGAGATACTGCCAGGTACCCTCTTGCCTTCCTTGTTGGAGCTCAGCAGCTCAGCTAATTAAACTATACCTAACTGTACCCATCTACAATGAGTTTATGGAATCCAGCCTGATACTACTTAACCTCTCAAATACCTCTTCTTAGCAACTCTCTGAGGTGGCAGGCCTCATGCTTTCTAGTGTCATGCTCTTAGTTTTATCAGCCAAAGAGGAAATGATGCCCTGTTTTCTCTCTAGAGACTTACCCCATCCAAAATTGCCATCTGCCATCATTTGAAGTAACAGTTTTGACATCTTTTATTCTACTCCTTACCTTGAACTCTGCATTAAAGCAATTGACACTGAGCCAGTATCACAACTTATGTGTACAGGTGGCTCATAACATAATAATTATAATTATTATACCATTTAATTTGTTCAGTTTTACACCAGGGATGTCTAAAAGGAAATATTGTTAAACTAGAAATAAAGCCTTTACTGCGTGGCGATATTTAACCTACAGTATATAACAAAAAATCATAAATAAATGTGTGATCATGAGACTGTTCTAGTTTATGATTTATATCATTGCATTAAATGGACAAAACTCCTTAACTCTAAGTAGGGCTTACAAACACCTTTGTTATAAATGTGCCTGAATTTTTTTTCTGCACAGGAAACCTATTTATCTTTATATTTGTGTAGATTCATACCAATGGGAGCAATTGTGAATCATGTAAATATTTGCAAATATCCGAGAAAAAAGGAAATTCTTAATTCAGGGCTACAAAGTGGAATGTTAAAAAAGGCACAGTAGCTATGTTTTAAGTAAGAATAATGTAATCTAAACCATTTACAGCTTTAAAGCCATAACTGATAAGCATAATTTATATGCAATAAATGCAGACAAATAGGAATCAAGACACTAGAGTGCTTTAATTTGGTACAAATATCTCTCTATATAGTCAGTCACTTTGACATAATCCACTCTTTTAATTTTTCAGCTGTTGAATACATTCACCTAAAAGCAATCTTTACTAAACTTCAGAAATTTTCCCTCTTTAGAGGCTCCATTTTTTCCTATTGACATTTTGTGCAGGACAGATTGTTCAAGTTATATTTGATACATATAATTTGATATGCCTCTCACATTCGTAACAGGAGTGCTTCACAGTTCTCTGCAATTTAGTATTCACATTCTGTTCAAGCAACTCCAATCAATATGCAATATAACTGAAACTAAGCTATGCAACTCATTTTTTTATATAAAAAAATGGACTACAGAGCTGAATGTTTCTAAGCACTTACACATAAATGCAATGAATCAGCTGTTATTGTATTATACCTTCAATTATGCACCTTGAATAATTGCATGTTACTGCAATTCTTGGGGGGTATAACAGGACACATTTTACATCTGCAACCTTCAAATAACCTGGCTTGTCCTTGAGTTCAATACTGTTGACATCTTGACAGGTTTAATAAGCACACTCAAAGATATAAAAACTAGAATAACCATAAATGTTTTCTATCTATTATGAAAAATTAGTATTGGAAGCAAAACTCTTATGAACTACTTAATCAAAATAACAATTCAAGAAATATAGAACTATCAGCATCTGATTATTTTCTTCTTAGTCTTTATTAAGATTTTTTTTTTTTGATAAATGCATTCATAAAGTCCACCTAAAGAGCACCTAAGGGAAACTGTTTTGTAAAGATGGAATGTAAAACCTTTAGTTAGCAGATTAAATTTAGAATTACTTACCATAGTAGAGTCTCTGCTTCCACTTCCGAAAAGAGATCCTTCATTACAGGTTGGGAGCAGGTCGAGGGAAAGTTGACTGTCCCTGCTTCCTGCTATGACATCACCTGCTACTTCATAAAATGTAGTGAAAGTGCTCTGCACTCCAGTCTGGTATCCAAGAGATACAGAAGAGAGAAAGAGTAAGAGAGTGAAAGAAGGGAAACTGTAGGGACCTACAGAAAAATGGTTAAAGAAAAATGCACCAGGAATCCAGTTTCTTAAAATGAATCCAACCTTCGTAATCAGGGATGTCCAACTTGCACCTCTCGAGACATCATGGTCTTATAACTCTAAAGTTAAAGTTCTCCACAGTCGAACTTGGTTTCAGACACTGCTTGTAAACTATAGGTTGGATATCCCTACCCTGATTCATTATCCAGGAAATCTCCTTTCTGACTGTTATTATGTTTATATTTTCTATCAAGTGAAGAAGAAAACTGAAATATCCCAGAACTCTGATGTCTTAAAAAGCAAAATTTTATTCATGAAGCATGTTAAAAAAATGCTTAGCCAATGCCTATGATTAAGTACCAGAAGGTACAAAATAAGGCAGAATACCAGGTGGTCTGTATACCTATCTTTATAACATGATTTTTTAATAAAAATTAGCTTTTTAAGATATCATAAGAGATTTTTATTTTTTACATATGTGCCCTTGGAACTGGGGGTTATATCCCAGAAACTAGGGCCCTTCTGACTTGCCCTTTATACTTAAAAGACCAGTCACATAAAAAAAATTTTGTAAACTACGGAAAAAAAACCACAGAGACATGTTAAAGTTAAAAAACACTAAGTCTTTATTATGAAATTTATTATGAAAACTTGCCAAACTTACCAAACTTCCACTTCCGCTCCTCTTCTGAAAAGGCGATTGAGTGATCCATTGTGCGGCGCTCGATTTCTCCTCCCTGCCTTCCTTATAGGAGATAACCAGGGAGGAGAAATCGAGCTCTGCACAATGGATCAACGCCCTGTTGACTTTTCCGGAGAGGAGCAGAAGCAGAGCTTTGGTAAGTTATTTCTTATTAAAGACTTAGTTGTTTTAAACTTTAACATGTCTCTGTGGTTTTATTTTTGTAGATTAAAAAAAAAAAAAAATTATTTTATGTGACTTGTCCTTTAAGCATCTAATTGCTACGTTATTTAAGAACAAAACTGGGGCAGATCACAATTTTATTATTTTGGAGGATAACTAACATGCACATCTTCAATTTCATGCAACATTACACATGATAAATTAAGTTGTATTAATTCTATAGGGGAATTTTATAAATATAATACAAATATTTTCGAGTCTCTGGACTGACACTATATAAGAAGCCATAGAAAAGTGTAGAGCACTTTTACCAATTTTAAAAGCAGCCGATGATATCACTAAGTGTGGGTGAAGGATTATACATGAATTTTAATACAGTATTAAATAGATTTCAACCCTCACAGCACACAAGCTCTATAAATGATATTAAAAATGTAAACCTGGATTTAATTCATATGAGATAGCAGAAAAAAATGGTTTTATTGGGTGGTAGTCACTTGAGTTGTGTTACCTTAAATTTCACAGACAGCTAAGACAGCCATTTTTCCTGTTATCCTTTAATGACTTAAGTTATCTTACATTATATCTGGTGATATAGTTGGTAATAAAACATTTACCTTCTACATTTGTACAGTACAAATGTCAATATTTTTCATACCTGTTGTACATTCACCCATCCAAAGCAAGACTTTATTCCAGACAAGTTTGGATACACATCAATCAATAAGAACACATTTGCTGTCTTAAATCAATTGCATGGGTATGAGGAGCAGTTTCCAAATGTAAATATTTTTAATTTGATTGTAATAATATTTTTTCACAGTGAATTGACTTTATTACAGTTTTTTATTTTGATATTGTACCTATGTGCCTAGCTGTATAAAAATGGTGACTACAAAATAGATGGATCAACCAAATTCAGTTTTATGTAAACCTTTGAATTTACAGCTGCATTTAAAAAACAATCCTCAATTCTCAAGGTCAGAGTGATAGATTTAAATTAATTACATGATTTTATTGATATTCAACATTTGCAAACATACTGTACAAAACTGTCTTGTCCCATTCATTAACATTCAGTAATACTTAGTCCTCATTTAGCTACAAGTGACAATACCATATTACTAGAAAATCTCCTATCTCAACTCATGAGGATATATATATTTGTAAACTTAAACCTTTTTATTTATAACACAGGCAAGCCTTGATTATTATGCTTTAAAAAATGCTAAGGGTTAATTAGTAAACACGAATACATATGCTATTATTTTTTTAGTTAACTATATTTAGGGAATAGTGATCATAAAATTGTCTCCTTAGAGATTCTGTTGCCTAGGCAATTCTATAAGGAAATAACTAAAACACTAAATTTCAGACATGTGTAAGGGCATCTCTACAACATATTATGTGAGAATTGCTTTTCACAGGGTTAAACACAGAACAAAAAATGGGAAGTCCTTAAAATAACAAACTTTTTTTTAAATGTGTTAATAGCAAAACAATTAAGCAGGAAAGGGTAGGACACATATCAAAGGGGGTCAGCTGGTTAATGACAACAAAAAAAGAAAAGCTGAGATTTTAAACTCATATTTCTCGTCTGTCTACACAAAGAAGAACCAATTAATGAAGGTTTCCTTCCTAATAGTCCCAATTCTAGTTGTACAACTTGGTGTATGGTTTACACATGAGGAAATTCAAAAGAGACTACAACATGTTTAGATAAACAAAGGTCCGAGGCCAGAAGGTATGCATTCCAGGGTACATAGCAAGCTTAGCTCTGTAGTTGCAAAACCTCTTAACTTATTTTTTCAGGATTCATTGAGGTCTGGCATTGTGCAGAGAGACTGGCAAAGTGCTAATGTGGTGCTGATTTTCAAAAAGGGATCCCATTCTCAGCCTAAAAACTATAGATCAGTTAGTCTGATGTCAGTGGTAGGAAAGCTTTTCGAAGGGTTAATAAAGGTTAAGATTCTTCATAGCAAATTATAATACTATGAGTTTGTGCCGGCATGGTTTTATGTGTACTCGATCTTGCCCGACTAACTTCCTTTCTTTTTATGAGAAGGTGAGCAGGGAACTCGATTCTGGGATGGCAGTGGATGTAATTTACTTAGACTTTGCTAAAGCATTTGATACAGTGCCACACAGAAGGTTACTGGTTAAATCAAGGAATGTTGGCCTGGAACATAGTATTTGTACCTGGATAGAGAACTGGCTAAAAGATAGAATACAAAGAGTGGTGGTAAATGGAACATTTTCTAATTGGACCAGTGTTGTTCGTGGAGTACCACAGGTCTCTATACTAGGTACTTTGCTTTTCAGCTTATTTATTAATGACCTGGAGGTGGGCTTTGAACGTACTGTTTCTATTTTTGCAGATGATACTAAACTGTGCAGAACTATAGGTTCCATGCAGGATGCTGCCACCTTGCAGAGTGATTTGTATAATTTATAAAACTTGCCTGTAAACTGTAAAATGAGGTTCAATGTTGATAGATACAAGGTTATGAACTTTCGAAAAAATAATATAAATGCAAAGTATACACTAAATGGCAGTGTATTGTGAGTTTCCTTAAAGGAGAAGGATCTAGGGGTTTTAGTAGATAAGAAGTTGTCTAATTCTGGGCAGTGTCATTCAGTGGCTATTAAAGCAAAAAAATCTATGTCTTGCATATAAAATGGCATATACTGAAGGGATGAAAACATAATTATGTCTATTTGTAGGCAAGGCCTCATCTGAAGTATGCAGTGCAGTTTTAGATATAAATGATATGGAGAGAGTGCAGAGACATGCAACTAAACTGGTTAGAGGAATGGAAGACACTGGGAGTTATTTATCAAAATTGGGCAAAATTGTCCATGGGCAGTAATCCATAACAACCAGACAGTTGAATTTCTTATTCTATTTGCAAATGGTTTTAAAAAGCTAATCACTAATTGGTTGCTATGGGTAACTTTCCATGGGCAAACCATCTTTATATTGAAATTAAATGTTGCTAAATCAGCACCGTAATATCTTTATTTTGCCTTTTTATATACTTAGGGGCATATTTAGTTTTGGAATTATAACCCATGAATCAGGAGAGGAAATTCAAGAAATCTCAAATATCCTTTTCTTATTCAGATAATTGAATCCATGTAGTCATTTTTTCATTGTTACTGTGTGTGAATGATACATAAACATAGTTCTATTTGAACATTTCATTTGAGAGAAAAAAAACAAGATACATAAAGTATTATTTGCTTCTATTTGTGAAATTGTATTTTTGAATATATGACAGAACTGAAGTTTGCAGGGCTGGAAAATATATTTTTGTTACTTAAGGGTTAACATTAATGGGCAGCTTTATCAAATGTAAAATTTTGAATCGAAGTGATATTTTTTATCTCTTATAAATACAAATGTACTCACCTCATTGAATGGGAGGTTATTTATGAAAAAATTTGAAGGTCTAAAATTTGTTCAAATGGAAACGATCTGAAAATTGTTTAGTATTCAATTAAAATTTGAATGTCAGGAAAGCTAACATAATAATATGGGTCAATGGACTTCTGCCAATAAGTAAATTTGGCAGGTTTTAGGTGGTGAATATTCAAATTAGAACTGGTTGAGGTGTGATACATTTCACTATTCAACCCTTACTAAATCTGCCCCCTAAGAAATAAAGGGATATTTTCCTCTCAAACTGCATTTATGTTATGCCATCCAAGTATTTGTGGTTTAGGTAGTTATTATATTTTAGTCAACAGAAAGATCTCAGCCTAGCCTAATGTATGCACAAAAATGGTATGATCGGTATTCGATCGAATTCGATCGAACTTCGATCTCTTCACATAAATTTTGTAAATGTGCCCCTTAGAATTAGTAACCCACAATATAAAAACAATGTTTCCTTGGTTAAATGAAAGTACAAAATATTGAGCTGTATATTTGAGAAACAAAAAAGATACAATGCATAAACTTTAGCATATGTATTCTTCATAAATCCAACACACTCAAAGAATTTTCCAGCATACTAATTGTCAATTTGCTTATGTTAAGACAACATGAAGAATGTTTTTGTCAAAACGGAGCACCAAATAATTTCAGCTAAAAAAATCACAACAGAATGTGTGTTATGAAAAATGACTGCTGCTTTGAAAGACTCATGAAATAGAAGAAAATATTAAAAAGTGTGGAATCAGCTCCAATTTTCAAAACAAAAAGAAACAAATTAGCAAATCCACCACTTGACTGATTTCATAAATGAGATTGTTCTAAATAAAAAATAGAGGCGTATTTATTAGAAATTGATTTTTAGTGGTTTAAGAGGTTTTTGAAACCATGACACAAACCACAATTGTCATTGAAATTATAAAAAGATCAGATTATAAAAACATGTGAGCAGAAAAAAGCTCTGAACGATGAGGTAAAAATATGAAAACTTCAAAAAATTTTAGTTTTTCATACAATTCCTAGTGAAGAGAAAATAAAAAAACCCTGAATTGATTTAAAGCAGCTCAATAGGATCAGCGCTACTCCCATTGACTTCTATAGAACCAAGACAACTCTTATTTGGTGAAGTTTTACCTTACGTTATTGTGGTTTTACACTTGAGAAATCTCAAATTGTTAGAGCTTGTTAGAAAATGTTTTCGAGATTGGAGGAAAAAAATAAAATTCAGTTGTTAGTAAATGGGCCCCATAATGTAATGGAAATATGAAAATCATTACACATAGAATTCCTGAGCTATTCAAAAGTAACATTAACCTATGTTAAGTGGATACATGCAACAATAGGTAATTGCAGAGTTTAAATAAAAGTACATATAGAGATAAATTATACTTATAATATAACTGTAGTTTGGACATTTGCTTTGGGTGACCAAGTCGCATGTAAAAATCTTTTCTAGAAATGATACATGTGATGTGCAATTAGTATAAATGTGATCTTGCTTTTGTACCTCTAGTAGACAGATCAAAGCTAATTGCTGACTGGTAGCTATAATTAGTGCACTTTAGAAGATTTGTGATATGGTTTTTATATGAGCTCCATTATGCGACATAAATAAATCATAATAATTTTTGTCGACAAAACTTGCCAAAAAATTCTGTAATCATTAATTTTGAACATAACCATAAACATATAAATTTGGCTGTTATTTATATGGCTGACATGCTATTTACATTTTTATAAAGTATTTTTAAAAACATCTTGTTTTTTTACCAATTCAAAGCAGCATTAATGCATTATGTAACAGATGACTGTATTATTAGCAATCTAAGGTAAACATTTCAGTCATAAACTGTAATGTCTTGAAAAAAAATATGTTAATGTTATGATCTTTTCTATGGTATCAGCAGTATCAATGGTTATTACAATGCATTTATGCCTGATGATAGAAATTATGTAAACATACTGAAAATCTGACTTTAAAGTTATGCTGAAATGACTAATTTTAGGAAAAATAACTACATCTTGAGTCCTATTAACATTTCATCAGATTACATTTTTCATATTTAAAGTTACGTTAGGAAGCAAATCCTGTCAGTCTCAGCATACACTAAACAACAAGGTAAATAATATTATAACTTTTTTATGGAATCATTAACAAGGCAGAAGAGTACATCGTCAGAATTTAAGCAGATACTAAAAATAATTAAAGATTATGCGGCAGCGATCTGACAGGATTTTTAGGATTTAGATGCCACCAGGTCTTAATAAGAGAGGAACTATGTAAGAGTTCTGGATGAGCAAAGGGGCACAATCATTTACCAAGGATATTGGACAGAAGGCAACACACTCGGAATAGCCAGATGGGAAAGCACGGTCAGGCAGGCTGGACCAGCACAAGCAGCATGCAAGAATAGTCAGGTTGTTACAAGAAAGGCTAAGTTGGTCAATCAAGTTCAGACAGGCTAGGGTCAAGATTGGAGAGTGTAGAATAGTCAGGAAGACAGTGGTCAGGATTGGAGAGATGAGAGTAGTCAGCAGGCAAACAAGCATCAGTAGTAACAAACAGGATCCACTAAGAATATGCACCCAGGAACTAACTAAATTGAACCTAACAACAGGTAGTGAATGCCCATTCAAAGCCCCTTAAATACATTTGAATTTCGTGCTGTTGCGCCTTGAAACCATCATGCGGGCGGATAAACGCAGAAGTGCGGGACCACTCGTGCCATAGGAGAACCGGCGGTTGAGGAAGGAGGATGCACATGGTGTCCCCGCCGGCCTATAAACCACCAGGGGGAGCCCTATCCCATTTATCCCACTTAGCACAGAATATTGTGTCACAGCATCCCATTCAATTAAAGAGTTCCCATTGAAAACAATGGTGCTTTGGTATGCTAATGAAAAGGGTTAAATGCATTAAATGAGTTAAGATAACTTTAGATAACACGGTTTCTTCAATTAGCCCTGAGTCACAACGCATTTAACTTACAAATCCCAGTGACTGCATCTGTATATTAAAATAATATATTATTTTTTTTTTTTTAAATGTTGCTGTACTTTTGGCCTTTGAATGCTGTGCATTAAATTAAACAGTTCATATTTTCATACACTAGGAGGGCTATTTATTAAAATTCAAATTTGTGTAGTTTTAAAGTTTTTTCAACCTCGAGTAAATTTTAAAAAGCATAAATCTTTACTTATTTATTAAGAGATACGAACACAAACCTCTTTAACAAATAAAAAAAGCAGAATGATTCCCAATATGAATATGATACTATTGAAAAATTTTGTACAAAAACAACCCCAAAACATCTAACAGCTCAAATGAAAGAAAGAATTTACAGTTTGTAAAGGATCATTCCTGTTGACTACTTCTTGGCCTTGCCAGCTTTTATATGGAGATGCTTTGTATCAACGTTTTTTGTGGCTTTCACAACCACCACCATACATTACATATAAAAACTTTCATGGATAGTCACATGTTTTGGAGAGGGATTTATTTATTTTAATGCTGTATTTATTTTGAAATGTGGGTTTTATGCTAACATGAACTGAAAATCCTTTCAAACGGGTGTACCAATAGTAATAAATCAGTAATCTGTAGGTCAGTTAATATTTATCTTGGGGACAAAAGAATTTGCCAATAATTTACTTTAATTTATCTGCCACTTTATAGGGATTTGGATAGCATGTTGATCGGCTGAATATCATGAATATAATGACATGATGTAATAAAAAAAGATGATACATGTAGCATTTAAATCCCATGAAACTCAATTTACTTCAAAGCAATCAACACATCCATCTCATTCGAATACTAAGTACTATATGATGGGACAGCAAAAGATAAGCAACATTTCCCTGCTGACTAAGATAATTTTTTCAGTTTTACTGTCAAACCACTTAATACAGAACACACTAACAACATTGTAAAACACATTACTATAACATAAAAATATAAAATATATGTATATATTTTTACATTTTAAGCTAAACAACTAGATCAACTTTAATGTTTGAATAATTAAAAAAATATATATTATACACTGTGTATATATTGTAGCGTTTGTTTTGGGTTTGAAAGAATAATTTTATACCAAATACTAAAATATAATCCCTTGTAAGCACTGAACAAACTGAACGAAAATTGGAAAACATATTTAAAATAAACATTATTGTTATTATTACTTTTTTATTTTCCCTGGTATCCAGATATTTTAAATTTGGGGGCAGATTCATCAAGGGTCAAAGGGAAAATTCAAATAAAAAAAATTCGAATTTCAAAGTAATTTTTGGGTACTTTGATTATCGAATAGGCCAAAATTCGATTTGAATTTAAAAATTTAACCATTCAAAAATTGAAGTACTGTCTCTTTAAAAATTCTAATTTGACATTTCATCACCTTAAACCTACCGAATTGCTATTTTAGTCTATGGGGAACCTCCTATAACCTTTAAGGAGTGTTTCTGAAATTTTTTAAAATCAATTTTTTAGGAGGCAAAAAATGTCTTCAATCAAATAGGTCAATTTGCAATCTAATTAAAATCATTTGAATTGTTTGATTGAATTGAAACGATTTTAATTTGATCAAAAATGGACCTATTCGATCAAAAATGGTCCATTTTCAATTGAAAAAAACACTTCTAAAAACTTTTGATGGTCGATTTAAAGGGCAAGGAAAGGCAAAGAAATAAAATCACATTTTTACTTTCTTTAATGAAAAAGAAATCTATCTCCAATAAACTTTAATTTAAAAAAGTGTACCTGACTGTATGCAGTGAAATTCTCCCTTCATTTAGTGCTGTGAAAAGGAATTGTCAGATGGTCCCTAACTTCTGGCAGGGAAACAATCATACTTATGAACAGCAGCGGGAGCCCCTGCCTTACATACCAGCCATGCAGAACTGAAACAGCTTTGTTTTTTGATCATTTATGGTGATCCCTAAGCAGCACAGACCATACTGAGCATGTGCAGTGCCAGTGTCAGGCAAAGATGTATAACAAAGTTACAAGATGACAGCCCCCTGTGGCCAACTTTGAAAGCATAAATCATTTGTTTGATTAGGCTTGTGGTGCAGTACTGTAAGTTCATGTTTATGTTTAGTATACAAAATACAGCATGTCTAGCCTTATTCTATTTTACACTTTCCTTGCCCTTTAAGAAGTTTTTTCACTTCGAAATTCTACCCTTGATAAATCTGCCCTCTAAAATAACCATTTGCTTCAGGCAACAGTGATGTGTAAGACCACCTTATATGCATTAAATCTATTCATCACATTACTTTTTCTATTACAGGATATTGTAATTTCACATGCACATCTGAATGCAATAGAAACAGCAATATACAAATTTATCCAACTGCATAAGTATGAAAAGATTTTTTTATTCACTACCATGCTGGTTAAGTTATCAATAAAATGCTTAAGGAAATAAAATAAAACATTAATAGGCACTCTGGAGGCCTATGGAATAAAAAAAAAGAAAAATAATATCACCATATCTTTTTTTATTCTACTGTTATAGAAATATACAAAATAGGTCAATATATTTTCCTATATTTCTAACATGCTCTAAAAATTCAAGATGTATTAGGTGCTAAAACCTTGAAAGACTTGGCCAAGCAAAAGTTATCAATGGGAGCTGTACTGCTCTCTTTTGGATCAGTGTACTTTTGGAGACAACCACAATTAAAGAAATGCTATAACCACAATTGTCATTAAATTAAATTAAAAGCTCAGATTATAAACAATACAAATGAAAAGTCTGAAAACCTGTAACATTCTGATTTTTAAAATGGTCTTATAGAATCAGTGCTCCTCCCATTGACTTACAGCACCTTGACAACTTTTACTTGGTGAAGTATTGCATGAAAGGTTTTCTTGGTTTCCTCACTTGATAAATGCCTAATTTTGACTGATTTTTATAAAAATAGGAAAACCACAATTTCTTTGTGATAAAGGGGAAAAAAATCACAATTCCATTGTTAGTAAATGGGCCCCTTAAAGGATTCGGAGGATTTGGATTCTCATCATTAAGATTAAGAAAAAGCACAAATTTTTAGAGAATTTTGATCTTTAGCAAACAATTCCCATAGTGTTTGCTATGGCTTACTAAAATGGTGCAAAATTGCTTTGCTTTTATAAAGTAGCCCCAATTATTCTTATTACCAACTCTGTATTATAAAAGGGCCTCTGCTAAAGATTATGAAATATATTTGGAATAACTTGTACTCCTTCTGAAGATGAAAAATCTGACTTGTTTAGAGATTAAGGAACATTTTGTTTTATTTAAAGTGGTGGTTCACCTTTGGGACAATAAAGCTAGTTTAACAGCCCATGTCATAAAAAATGTTTTGTAATTTATCTTTATTACCTAAAATGTTTACTTTCAGAGATACATACCATAGAAGCTATGGATCATCTCTGCCAAATCTCTCTCTGTTCTCTTCTGTGTTTTGTGTTCGCCGACACTCTGTGAAAAGAAAAAAAAAAACAGGTTGCCATATAAGGAAGTTAACAATTGACTCTGCAAAGAACATGTTATCTCTCTCTCCTGCTTCCTTTGCATATCTTTAATTTCATTGGCTGGCAAGATTCAGATCAACAATATGCTAATGAAGCAGGAGAGAGAGATAGCATGCTCTGTGCAGAGTCAATCATCAACTTCCTTATATGGTAACCTGTCGTTTTTACACAGAGCCTGTCCCACAATCTCGGATTCATAGGAGAGAGAACTGATAGATTTTGCAGAGATGATCAACTTCTATGGTATGTATCTCTGAAATCAATCATTTTAAGTAATAAAGATACATTACAAAAACATTTTTTATGACATGGGCTTTTAAACTATCTTTATTGTCCCAAAGGTCAACAACCCCTTTAAAAAATATAAAACTAAATGTGCAATGTATGTTTCATATGTAAATGTTTTTATTTCATTTGTACTTTGGTGATATTGGGACACTTAAATAACTGCAGTTCTTGTGAGACTAGAATAGTTTTTCTAATTGATAAACTATATAGTACTGTATTTCTGTTGAATACATCTCACAAGATTTCATTCAGAACTGCACACAAGCCATCAATGCTGATTTATTTGCAGATTATTTCAATTTGGTTTTGAAACAACTTTCCCATTTATTAATAAGAAAAAAATATTGAAATTTAATAATTAGTATGGTGAAAAATGCAATTATCACTTTTCTTACTTAATAAAATGTATGGAATTTGGCTCTATAGTCATCCATTTAGATGTATTTAGTGTATGCATCCTCTGGAAATATCTATTTGTAAATAAGGCACCAGATAGTTTATTGTATGTACCCTTATAGTTATCACATCCCTTAAAAAAAGCCTGTTCTGCATGGTAAATAAAATAATCACATGCCCAGCTTCTAAATATCCTAAATATTCAAAGAAATATATTTCACAAACAGTAAAAATATTTCTGAATTGCTGCATGTTTATTTCTGAGATTTATTTACTTTCTCACAGTGTTAATTTCACTATGATTAAAACAATCACCTGAATATAATTTCTATTTTTTATTGTATTCACAAATATGAGATATAAAATAAAAAATATTCAACAGATATGAAAGAGGCTCCAGACATCTGCAGTGCTGTGTTGCAACTTTTTATTCCATTTTCACCACAACATGTTTCGAGTCTACAAAGACCCTTTTTCAAGTGAAAAACAAGAGTATTGGAAAGCTAGGATAACCATCTCATGAAAGAGAACTTAGTAACTTGCATTGTTCCACTGAGGAAGCCCAAGGAAATAAGATTAGCAAAGAATGAAGACCTTCTTGAAGAGTACCTGAAGTGCCCATAGTGAAAATTAGACAAAAGAGTGTCCACACAGTAAACATAGTGGTTAAAATAATCTAACAATTGATTGGGATGAAAGCAATAAGTATTCACATGAACTCTAAAATAAAATGTATTTTTGTAGCTTAATAGCTATTTTTTTTTACTTATATCTGAATCATACCTACTTTTGATTTAAGGAACCATACTATTAATTAACAATTATTTTTGTTGTATCAGAGGAAGTCATAAGGTATGAAGTATTATTTTAAGCTCATTGCTATGAACTGCTGAATTTGAACAATTATCGACTTTTGCAGTGGTATTTAACAAACAAGAACTACCTTACTATACCCCAAACAAAGTGTTTTACTATCTACAAAGGCAGAATAGTATTTTATACACCTTTATTTAGGTTAGGCTAGAATAGACACCTTTTTGTATTATACCTCTGTAAAATAATATTAAGAGTATCTTGTTGGTAATCGCTATTTATCTATAGTGAAACCTCCATTTTTATTTCTTACCTGCTGAATATCATTAAAAGGGGGAATATAGGAAGTGTGTCTGTGTTTAGAAAAATGTATGTGGCTTTGAAACCTTTTTGGGAAAAATTAGAATGGACACTGTGTGGCCAATAAATCAAAATTCTAAATAGCAAATTTTAGAGCTTTATTTATGTAAATAAACTCCACATTTTACCAAACTCAAATCTTTCCTAAAGTATTTCATAACTTGATTTGAATGCATTGAATACATTTTCTACTCATGGGCCTACACACTTAAAAAATATAAAACTTTAATAATCTAAATTGAAAAAAATTAATTTTAAATTTTGCCTAAGGCAATTTCCATTTTCTTCAGCATGAATTCTTTTTTGTCCTTGTAGATGATGTTTTGCATTCAAGTTTTTTTTTTTTTTTTACTTTTTTGCAGATAATATCACAAGTAAATGTGAATCATGATAAAAATTGGAATTCAAACACTGAAAAATCAGCCCCTTCATATATTCAGTTGCATTAGTAAATGAGACCATTTAACACAGCTGGTTTGTATGTAATAAACTAACATAATTTTCTGATACAAAACTAGAAAGATTGTGTAACAAATGATAACTTCTGATTAATCATCTGTATGTGATACAAGTTATTGACTTACAATGTAGCATTTATGTTAGTAAATCAGCCTCACTAATATCAATATGGCAAAAATATACTGTAGTGGATTATTTACCACTTGCATCAATTTAGAAGTTCTATAGATATTATTAAAAATGCTCCTCCTCTTAAAAAGTTTGTGTTAAAAGAATACTGATTTTAAGAACTAGCAAATATTAAGAAATTACTAGTCCTATTACTTTCTGCAAAGCTTTTGGTATACAGTGATCAAGAGCCATTATTTTTCAGCTTGTATGCACACAAAACTGGTACAGGTATGGCATCTGTTATCTGGAAACCTGTTATGCAAAAAGCTCAGAATTCAGAAAGGCTGTCTCCTATAAACTCCATTATAATCAAATAAACCACATTTTTAAAAATGATTTACCTTTTTCTCTGTAATAATAAAACATAACCTTGTACTTGATCCCAACTAAGATATAATTAATCCTTATTGGAAGCAGAACCAGCCTATTGTATTTTTTTTACATCTACATGATGTTCTAGCCTTAAAGTATGAAGATCCAAATTAAGGAAAGATCAATTATCTGGAAAACCCTAGGTCACAAGCATTCTGGAAAACAATCCCATACCTGTATGTTCAAAGATACAATCAATTTATGTGAAATATTTGTGTTGCATTCATTCCACAGGGCCTGTTGAAAAATATGTTCACTTTATATAACCACTACAT
>CM044432.1:4852244-4865880 GCA_024363595.1 Xenopus borealis | reverse complement strand
ACATATTGTTTGGACAACCAGCAACGATTAATGGACACCCATTGACTTTGATGGGTGCACCATTAATGCATTTTCGCAGGCATAAAAATCTGCGTTTTTTGCCCAATTCTGAAATTCGCCCATCGCCACTCATATTTCATTTTAGACTAAGGAATTTGAAGGTAGTTGACAACAGGTGTTTTATAATTATAATTATATGTTGATGAATTTGTATAGTTAGAGTGAATTAATGGCTGGCGTAGTTTCACAAAGTATGGAGAAGCTTTCTGAAGTGAAAATTCAGACCTTAGTAAATTTGCCCTATTGTTGCCAATTTTTAGTTTGGAGTCCCATGTTTGGTCATACATAGCAAAGTCATTTTGGTTTGGACCCTATTCCTGAAATCCCTTAGTGATCTTTTGCTGAAACACAAAAATGGGGCAACATTAGAAAAAATTATCCTATCTCTACTTAAAATGATAAAATGATAAATCTATCCTTTCTATGTCCATGTACTGTATAACAGCAGGGCATTACTTAGAAGTCAACTGGGACATCCCTGGGACATCATTGTGCATCATTATGCAATGTCAGGTATATTGATTTTGGCTACACTGTCCCCTATCAGGTAAGTGTACTGACAACATATGGTGGCAATGACTCTGTGCTCCTTAGATACAGGGAAAGCTTTCCACTTTCATCATGCTGCATCTTTATTGAAACTCAAGATTAGACATGGTTCCCAGTACATATAAATGTACACCGCTTTCCTGCTTTGTCTGTTTGCATTTAGATGTGGGACAGTAGCTGCCATATAGATCATAGTGGCACAGACAGTATATTCATTGATGAACATTACATAGTTGCATAGTTAGATCTGGTTGAAAATAGTTCATCAAGTTCAAGCCCTCCAAATGAAACTCAGCAGCCATACATATGCATACTCCCACTGACCCCACTTCTCCTCTGTGTCTACAAAAATGCTGAGGGAAGCAATACTATAGTTGCAACTTTTATGCATGACATTCAGTGTATGGCCTTCTGAAAACAGAAGGTATTTATATGCCTCATGCTACACACATAACATTGCCTTAATACCGAAAATCTGATTTTAACTCTGACATAAGGCATTAAGGGAGGAGACATGTAAACCACTCCATTATGTCCTTGTGGTCAACTATGCCTCCAAAACTGATGGTTTTGTAGCACAGATACAGCCTAAAAAACAATTTTACAAAGTACACATAAGGAGGACAAGCATACTAATGAATAAGTAACAAGTATATTCATGAATATATAAAAAATACAGAGATTAAGTGTCATGTGACACAGTAGGAAGAAGGTCCTTGCCCAGTAGAGCTTACAGTATAATTGGGTAAATAACATACAGACACAAATCAAAGAAAAAAGTGCACAAATATTAGGGCATCGGTCCTTAAATGGTAGAACTGGGCCACACAAAGAAGGTATGGTCTAGTGCTCCAAAAATTAGGCTCTATCTTTTTTTTTGTATACATTTAGAGAGTGTTTCCTTAGTCAATTTTCTCAATCATCTTGGTTCCTCCTATTATCTTTTACAGGAATTTGAAAACCCTGCAGATGGGCAGGCTCAGCAAAGCAAAATTATAACTCTTATTTGCTGCATTTTCTTGTCAGTGCCACCTTTCAATAATATATCTAATTTTCAATAGAATAACTGGGTAATTGACTTAATATGGTTAGATCCAAGTTCATGCTTCCCCCTTAGAGAAAATCCAGTATGACAGCCATATTGTTAACTAAGTGCAGTTATATACTGGCTGAGGCATCTAAATACCTTAAGAAGTCTATCACTAGCATGTCTTTAATTGTAAAAAATAAATCTTAGGCTCCTTTTAGCTCTTCTTACATTAACTACCCACCATAGAACTCATTTTGCAAAACCTTGCAATGATGTGATTAGATCAAAAGAGATTAAAACAGTCTATCTGCATGTTAGGACATACTATGGCTTTTAATTGTAAGCCTTTGTCTGTGCTATGAAACAAAAAGGTTTTGTAAACATAGTTGGCATGGGGTCTCTGTTTATAATTCCTTAAGTGAAGGTTAAATGAGAACCAAAGCCTAAAAAGAAGTGTGTATAAATGTTGTACCTGATGTTTTGTGCTTGTGTACCAGCCCGCAGCAACCACAGCCCTTTAGCAGTAAAGATCTGTCTCCCCAGTAGATGCCCCAGTAGCTCCCCATCTTCTTTTCTGATTCACTGATTCACATGCTCTGTGCTGCTGTCACTCACAATATACAGTACACATAGAATAGAAATGTCACACTATAAGGCTGATTAGTCATTGATACAGATAATTACTATATGGTAGCACAGAAACCAGCTCAATTACCATCAACATTTAATAACCTGTAGCATCAGATTATATTTTCTGATGGATAATTAGTGATGACCAATAAGTTTAACTTCTCATCATGTGAGTGTCACAGTCACTTTCCAAGATGGTGACCCCCGGTGACAAGTTTGAAGTCCGGGACCATTACTGCTATTGACAAGCTGAAATTTTAGGCTGGTGCAATACGTTCAGCATCAACTATAGCATTTTTACCAATATTCATTTTTAGGGTTTTAGGTTTAGCTCTCCTTTAAAGCCTCTAAGCTACATTTTGGTTTCAAGGCAGTGCTATGGATAAAGCATGAGACATTTAAATAACTTCTGTTTTAAGAAGTATTTCCCTGCATACGTTAACAAACTAATACAATCCATTCGTTTTTGATTTCCCAGCTATTGGGGAGGTTTATTTCTCCTTTAATTCATAAGGCATGCCTCCCTTTATATCAGTATTAACGGATTAAGCCATCACAATATAAAGTGGCAGTGCATTCCACAACCTCACTGTCCTCACTGTGAAGAACCACCTACTCTGTTCCTTTAAATGAAAGTCCTTTTCCTCTAGTCCAGGGGTGTCCAAACTTGGCCCTCCAGATGTTAAGGAACTACAAGTCCCACAATGCAATGAAGGAGTCTGACAGCCACAGTCAGGCAAATGCATTGTGGGACTTGTAGTTCCTTAACAGCTGGAGGGCCAAGTTTGGACACCCCTGCTCTAGTCTGAAGGAGTGGCCTCTGGTAATCCTCTTTATGGGTAAAAAGGTCCCCTGATATTTGTCTATAATGTCCTCTAAAGTGCTTGTAGGTAGGTTAATTAGTTCTTGACATGGTCCTATGAAAGGGTAATTACATTCTAACCTCCACTGGTGCAGCTACAGATATAATGATAAACAATCTCACTTGAGCTAGTCTAATAAAGTCAATATTAGATTTACACGAGTATAGACTCATGAACACATTCAGCCAACATATTTGACAACCATATAGAGGGGAAGACCAGATAAAGCAATACACTGCTTGGGAATGCTCTCAGTTCCATTATTACATTGAAAAATCAACCATGTTTATAGCTTGCAGTGTATTTGCACAGGTGTTGTAAGGAGAAACAAATAAGGAGAGTAAAACAAGTTGGCGCTATAGAAATACATGTTAATAATGTGTACATTGTGAATGAATCCTAAAAGCAAACAGTACATTCAGCATGGGTTCTTTATGTTATTTTCATGTCAAGGGGATGAAATTGTGTTTACTTTGCAAATATCAAGACTTTAAGTGGGGGTATTTCAGTCCGCTCTTCTTTGTTTTATGTAGAGCCAATAATTAATGGGATGTTATTGGCTCTTTATTTAATATTTATTTGTTATCGTTTTTTTAATAGCAATGGTTTGTTTTTATAGAAGAACAGTTTAAGCATATTTGGAGAGCCATGAATAATACTTTTGGCCTGCTTATCTCCACATAACTGTATATGTTTTTCTAAAAGCACAAATGTGGTTGATGTTTTCCTTGAAGGCATTTTCCATGAATATGTTCTCAACAAATAAAAATAAAATACAAATAAATCAGAGGAAAAGAAATTACACTGTATAGGTATGGGATCTGTTATCCGGAGACCAGTTTTCCAGAAAGCTCTGAATTACAGAAATGCCATCTCCCATATAGACTCCATTTGATCCAAATAATCCAAATTTGTATTAAATATTTCCTTTTTCCGTGTAATAATAAAACAGTAGCTTGACTTTGCTCCAAACTAAGAAATAATTAATCCTTATTGGAAGCAAAACCAGCTTATTGGGTTTATCTAATGTTTATGTGATTTTCTAGTAGACAAAAGGTATGAAGATCCAAATTACATAGAGATCTGTTATATGGAAAACCCAAGGTTCTGTTGAATGTTTCTAATTTGTTGCTTTAATTTTCTTGACCATAAAGGATGAACCAAAGCACACCAGAATCTACCGAGGTGAAATTTTGTCACTCTCTTTTCTCTAAGTATGCTGTTGAAAGAGAAATTTGGTAATTTTGGTAAATTTTCTCTTGGCATAAATTATCTGTGAAAATTCACCAGTGAAAAATTCACCAATTTTCCCATACGACTTCAGTGGAAATTTATGCCATACAGAAAACCTTATAATTACCTTTCAATTTATTGAAAACTCCAAATAACTGGTTGAGTGGAGAGTTGATGTGCCTGGTACTTGGAATGGATCTCAGAAACTATGAGTTCTCAAATTCTTTTGGTGAGAAGGCACAAGAAGAATTGAATAAAATAGTAATTTTGGCCTTTAATAAATTGATCTACTCCTCGACAGTTTCTTTGCAATTAATAATTCTTCACTTTTATACGCAAACTTTCACAACAAGCTCTAGGGGAAGATTTCAAAGGAGCCATTAGCTTTTATATGGATTTTATTGACTGGAATTCACCCTCTTCTCCTATAATGTGCAAACTTCTCATAAGGCAAATACAGACAAAGAGAGGAAGCAGAAGGTTATCAGCTTGAGTGTACATTATACAAGCAATTGTAGCTCAAAAAAGACTTGGTAGTCGATATATATCAAAGTAATGAAAGTGCATGAGAAAACGTGCTTTTGATTTGATGTTTCATGCATGTAGTTTATTGAGGCTATTCAAGTCACTACAAAAATGCATTACAAATATAATATGAAATTGTTAGGCATATTGATTGAAAAGTTTTAAATGAAACAAAGTATAGTAACTCTGATGTGTTGAAGGGCCTTAGGAAAGAAGTAACATAACCAATGTATAGTACACATATATAATTCGAACATTTCTAGGTTGTTTATTTTTACAGGATCTCTAATGGACATAATGTACATAATTTAGGTCTTATTTGGAAAATGCCTCCAAACTTCACCTTACTGGGGCCTCCTGTCTTAAGCTCTTCAGTATCATATACACACCCCTCCAGGAGTGATGCCTGAAGAAAGTAGAATAAGAAGAATAAGACTAAAACCCATAAAACCCATAAAACCAAGAGCCAATAGGAATTCCATATCATAGTGGAGGGTGCCTGTTTATTTCTGTTACACAAGCATTTACATGTGTGCACAAGACAGGATATCATGTGATAACGAGGATATCATGTGATAACAATTCATACTTCTCTAATATTGATATGTTAAGGAAGAGAAGGATTTAACAATGCCTACTGTGAAGAAGTGTACCTACTGTATGCCTGAGCCCATAGTTCATGGGTTAGTGATTGTTGTTTATGTTCCCTGGGGGACCAGGCAAAGGAAACTTAAGATGAAATTAAGTTAGTTAGTGGCAGCTTGATCTGTTTAGAATGCTCTAGTAGAGTTAAATAGACAATGTGTAGTATAGACAGCTAGTATGTAGCAGCTGTGTGCTCTACTATTGAGACTTATCCCCATATGTAATTAAAGGCACTATGTTTGGGACAGTAACACATAGCAATCAATAAGATGCTTGCTTTTAAACAGGTGACCAGTAAAGACTACCTGCTGATTGGTTTTTATGGGTTATTGCCCCTGGGCAAACTTAGAGACTTTTATTACATTACCCCCTTAGTGTGGGCAATTTCCCACGTGACTAACACCAGACTGTGAGGACTCAGGTCAGTGGGAAATCTTGTTATCTCTTTGAGCACCCTGTAAGGATTTTGCTACATTGGGAGCAGGCACATGTGTTTTGAGTAATAGCTGCTGTAAACTACAGGCATGGTCGCCATCAGGGCAGCACAGGAGGGGCCACGCCTGAAGGGGTGACCGGTTATGCTGCTGTTTTTGAATTAGCCAGGCCCCCATAAGTGATGTGCTGCCAAACTGCTGAAGTCCTGAAAAGAGGCAAAGACCTGAAGCTAAAAACTTTTATGGGGGCCCTGGCATAATTTTTTTTTACTTATAGGGGGCCCTACCCTGACCACCGTTGATGTCCATATGGATGTTTTCCTGCGGTGTGGGCAGGATCTGGGTTGGAGCTTGGGGGTCATGGCTGGGATGGATGGGGACCAGGGGGCAGGCTGGGGCTGGGTAGCCCAGAACATTTTGCTGTATGGGGCCCTCTCATCATTTGAATCGTTTTTATGATTTGGCACCCAAAAACTGTCTCAGTAGATATAGGTCAGACTGTAGACCTTTCCTACATTACTTCAGGGAAAGCCCAGCTGAAGTGAAAAGTTGGATGTAATAGTGCTATATGCTTGCAAAAATAACCATGTATCTATGTATCTATAGTGCTACAAACAAAAGTGGGAGGGGCAGACTTTGCATAGCAATAGAGTGTATTTTCCCTTTAACTAAAAAAAAGTGATGATACATTCTGCTTAAGAACAGGCTATTTCTTTCATGAGCCGATTTACTCTCATCTCACAAATCTGAAATCTAATTGGAGCTTATTGCCTAATTCATGAGAGATGTTTACAAAAAGAACTGCAAATGTATGTATTTATCTTAAGCAGCCTGCTCTGCTTGGGACAATACACAAGTCATTTTTAATGTGAATTACAGTAATACTCCTTACAGCAAGATCTAGCAGAGAGTGGATTTTAATGCAAATGCAGATATGTTTGCTGCTGTTTGCCATTTGGAAAGAACATAAAACCTAGAAATGTACATAAAATGCACTTCAAATCATATTTTTAAATGCAAATGAAAAATAGCTGAAAATCAAGAAAAACTTATGAAAAGAAAACAGAAATATGAGGCCATCTTTAAGATAACCCTAAAGTTTGCTGATTTTGTTGTTATTTCGTGGTTTAATTTTTATGCATATCCAATTAGTTCTCTCTTTTTCTTGAAAAATGCCAAGCACATGCAGAAACCAAATCAAATCTAAACTACAATTACCATATAATTTTTTTTTAAAAATGTAAGAAAATTACATCATATGCATTGGAAATTGATGGATTGGTTTAGTTTTCTATTGTCACATGCCCTTACATAGTTTTGGGGCTCTACTTTGAAAGGCCTTTTTGTAGGTTCCTTATTTGGTCAGGGTCATTTGGCTCATAATAAGGTTATGGCTATACAGTTTAAAATTGTTGCAGTCTAAGACATTCAGCTATAGTTCCGAATATCTAGGGCAGAAATCCAGGAATGTCTAGGAAAGAAAAAAGAGGTTCTCCTCAAATCTTATACCAACTTTCCTTCTGACCAAATATCAGCAACTGCTCAAAGTTACCACTTGGTGGGTCAGCCCCATAGTTTGGAAACCAGTAATACTTTGGCCCAGCCATAAACAGGAAGGTTTCAACCAAATCTGAATTGTGCAAAAAGTTATTGAATGTTATTGAAGTCTAGTGAAGAATATTACGTTGCAACATGCAAATGTTTATTTGCAAATTTGTTATTTTTCAAATTTTCCAGGCTCACCGGGGCTGCACCATCGGGACCCACACATGCCCCCCTGGTCCCACCTCCAACACTGACCTGCAACCCAGACACAACACCCCTCTGCCTCTTCACCTTCACCTGCATGTACCTCTACTCTTCATGATCAGGGCAATGGGGAGGAAGCAGACTATTCTAATGCAGCATTGGGGAGTGTGTCTGTGCCTGTGGGGCTCACCAAGATCTTTCCTAGTATTCTGCTGGTCCAATCCAACCCTGAGGATACTTGTTGATTGGTTGCTTTGGATCTCCAAAACACAGGACAAGCTTTGTATCTGTGAGTACATTACCCTTATTGCTTATGTAATGGTGGAGGAAAACATTTATATTCTAATTAAGAGAATTTAACATCATACAACACCATTATGTTCCCCCTGTTCCTTATCCCCCTTTCATAGGTAATAGTGAATAGATGTCAATGTACACACTTTCAATTTATATTTCCAATATCGCAACTAGGTAACCACAGCTCTAGTCTTCCAAGCAGAGCAAATATTGGTTTCCTATTAATATCTTACTATGAACGGAACATCTTTGTCTATAATGAATTAGATTACTGTGACATGACCCAAAGCTTGCCAAAGCCAATAAATGTAATGTATGAAATAAAAGCTTCTTTAAGTGAATTGTTATGATTCATCCTGCTCTACAAAATATAAAACTCCTTGCAGTTTTAAACTTACTTTCTAATTATATTCTATATTTCCCCAAAGGTTTAGTAAAGTGGTGGAATTAAAAGTTTTCAGCATTGAGGGTTTGCTATGTGCTTGCTGTGATTTTGCAAGTGATTAAGAAGTATTAACTCTTATTTAATTGGTATTTGATATGCATAATACTCATCAAAAAAGGGAAAATACAGATACAAATAAATCTGGCTGAATTAGAGAACACAAGACAAGATAACACTGAGACAACAGCCAACTGGAGTCATTTACAAATGCACCCCCTAGTGAAGGTGCTCCAAAACAGATACATTTGAGAATGCATATTGACCCGATTCATTAAAGTGATTCTGTTATGAATTTTATGGTGTAGTTTTTATTTCTAAATTATATTATTCACACTGCAAATAATTAATTTTACCATGCAATATTTAATTCCTAAACCAAAAAAATATATATTTTTTTTAGTTGTGAAATTAGTGTGTAGGCAGCAATCCTAGATAATTTTGCCTGGCCATGTTATTTCAGAAAGAAGTGCTGCACTATTGAACTGCTTTCTGGCAGGAAATTTTTTCTCCTACTCAATGTGAGTTGCAGTCAGACATGATTTTTTTTACTATGGAGTGCTGTAAAATGTTCTTCTATCTAGCATGCAGCTGATATCTGGTTATCCTCATATTGTTCTGTTGATGGCCTGGTGGGGGGGGTGTGATATCACTCAAACTTGCAGAGCAGAAGTAACGATTAATTGAAGTTTATCAGAGCACACTGGTGATCAAGTTATTGAAGAATTGAAGCATAAGTCAAATAGCTGGGGGCACCTGGGAAACTGACAATATATCAAGCCCCATGTCAGATTTCAAAACTAAATATTACAAAAATCTGTTTGTTCTTTTGTAAAATGGATTTCAGTGCAGAACTCTGCTTGACCAGCACTATTAACTGATGATGGAATTGTTGACATTGAGGAACCAGAGAAGGGTAACTTATTCACTTATGTCAAAGCTCCATTGAGGTCAAGCACAGGATGGTGTTAATCACAATTTCTTTGAAAAAACACAGGCTAAGTGTAACATTTTCTTATTGGGGAATGTGTGACTTCCAGTATTCTGTGTTAAAAATCCCATAACATGTCATTCTTTGGCCGCACACATTGACTCTGCCCTGGCAGCAGTTCCAGGTATCCTTTGAATAAATAATTGCTCAGTTTTCAAAATAAATGAAACTAGTCACCACTGACAACGGCACTTGTGCAATTTAGCACCAAGTTTGCCCGCCCATCCCGGGTCACTACTTAATATCACATATTTTGCATAGTTTGAGTTCCTAAAAATATAGTGACAGGCAAATGAAGAAGTTTTATAAAAGTTTAGATTGCAGTGGAAACAATTTCCTTTTCATTGTGTTGTTCTGATTCATTTACAGAGAATTTCCTCTCTTAGATAAAGTGCCAGTTCATTAGTAGCACTCTTATGCTCTATTGGCATACTGGTATATAAGTCAGCCACTAGGGGAAGAGATGAGTGGCATTGCTATGCAGTGCAAGGTTCATTGTTGTCTGCTAAATGGTTTTGTTTAAATGTATTTTACATTGCCTCACCCATCTGAATATGCTATAAATGGTTATAAAGTAATATCTTGAATGTTTATGATTATTTCTTGCATGCAGATAAAAACACTGTTACTTCCAGCTACAAAAATAGTTTTTCTATAATTAAAGATCTAGTGGGCTCTTTCATTCCCATCTAACACAACAGGTGGGGAAGGTGGCATTACTCTGTATAAATACATGCTAAGCAATAACCTTGGAACCAGTGAATCCCCAGAAAGTAGGATAGATACCTGGGGTATTCATAACCAGCACACATCTCTGCTAAGCATTATACGTTAGCTGCTCTTCTACTGTCTGATCGGGCTTATGGGAAATGAATCTCAGAGGTGACAGCCAGAAATTAATTTGATCGATTTATTTTTCTCTGTTCAGAGGTAGATGCCTAAATTCCTTTTACATCCTGAAAGTGCACATTTATGCTGTTCCCTGTGCTGAAACTAAATTTATAGTACCAAACTAAAAGAATTCTTTCTCTGAAGGTCAAGGATAAATGTGTGCATCTATCTAGTTTTACTTGTGCTCACAGTATCTCTGCCCCTCTGTCTACAAGTTTGCAAGATGCTATCAGATTCTCGTTTCAGGTGTCACAGTGCCATAAAAATCCTGAATACTCTGGCAGTAACAAGAACAAAAAAATTATTTGGGGCCAATTTTATTGGCCTGAACAATGAGTAGCAATAAAATGGAACCAAAATATTTAATTTTATGTTCCCGTGTACAGATTAACCTCATCAGACGCTGACCTGCTCCTGTTGATTGGAAAGCTCCCAGAAGAACTGATGATGTTATATTTAACAATCCAATAAATTCAGTTCTTCCCAACTCGGGCCTACATATTTGTCATTGCAGCTCAGTCCTCAGTGCACCTTACTGAACAAATCCAGGTCTTTGCGAGAGATAAATATGCTGTGTATGTGCACAGTATACTAAACAGCTGAGAACATGTAAAGTAAGACAAACACAAAGAAGACTATAGATTTAGAAGACAGATTGATAAATTGGCAGATTGATAGATAGATTGATTAATAGATGGTATTTAGGATAGATTGTACTGGCTCTCTTAATAGTTACATCACTTGATGACTTTAGGCACATTAGGAAGGGCATTAGTGACAGTCAGTGGTCATAGTCACTAGCAAGAGTACAAAGTTGGCCATAATATATGGACAAACAATCTCAAATTTGTTTAAAGATGAGGGCATTTTCTAGTAGCTTAATGTGCAAAATGTCTTAATGTCTTAATGAATGAGTGCAGGGTATCTCTTGTCTTTGACTCCTCTAGGAATCTCACTGAGCCTAAACATGTTGTCAGATGAACACTCCTGCTCTCCTCTTTTGAGTGGCTAATTGCTCTGTTAACTGCCATGAGCTTGACTCTCACTTAAGTACGTTATAAACAGACTAACTTCACACTAGCTTATCATACTAAGGCTTCCTACCTCAGGTTCTCCAGGCCAAGACCCTTCCAGGAAATGGTGTACAAAGAGACAGAACCACTTGGGAACTCCCCTTTTAAGGACTATGGCACCCGTCCAGGGATTATTTTAACATTGAGCTACCCTACTCTCCATACTGAGGAGAGTGTGAATTGTGCACATCAAGCCTGGATTTTTTTTATAGAAAGGAATAAAGAACAAACTGGAATAGTGAACACACACAAGCCTTTGGAGGGGAACATAGCTGGGACTGAAGTATACAGACATATAAATGTTTTATATGCAACTAGTGATGAGTAAATTTGACCCAATTTGCCAAAATGCAATTTGACCCAATTTGCAAAATGTTCGCCAAATGCATTGAAGTCTATGGACAACAATTATTTTTGACACAGAACAAATTTTATTGAAAAGGAGACAGTTTTTTTCACCTATTTCAGTTTAAGGGGCTTTTTTCACAATGAAATCTGGTGCAAAAATTCACTCATTACTATAGGCAACATTTTATTATGATCCTGTGAATGCATATGATATGTGGTATTGGGAAAACTGAAGTCAAGAAACTACTTCTCTAATTTTCCAATATTCAGGCTCTGATGGGGCTTGAGCCTGGACATTTCTGGTTACTGGCTGCTCTCCCTAACCACTGGGCCAGGAGAGCAGCCAGCAAGTTTACATTTGCTCTTCTGCTGGGTCTCAGGATTAGTCATGCCACCCCAACATCCGTATTGGTGGATTTTGGTTAGCCAATTATGGCTGACCCTGCCCTATATAAGAGCAGTCCTAATCACAACCTGTGCCTGATCATTTGTCTAATTTGAGCACTGTGGCACTGTCCCTGGCTCTGTTACCCTACTCTGGCCCCTGTCTTTGCCTTGACTTGCCTTGCCATGGTCCTGTTTCTGATACAGTCCTGCTCTTGTCTTTTCACCTGCACCGTCCTGTTCCTGTCTGACTCTTTGCCCTCACCACCCTGTTCCTGTACATACAGCATCAGCCCCTGTTTTAGAGACTCACCTTTGACACGTCTGTCTCCTCAGTGCCCCTTACCTATCCATGACACCTATGTAGTGATACCAATCCCTATTTTAGTAAGAGAATAAAGCAGAAAAGACAAAACCCTTCCATCACTTCCTCCCTCATCTTCAACTGTTGACAGAATGCTGCCATATGTTGATGCCATTACCCATGCCCTTTTCCATTGAATTATGTGATTTGTATATAGTGTGGAAAATTTATATATATATATATATACACCTTGTCCATGTACTGTAAATTGTGTTTCTTACAAACTGCCACTTGGTAAACATTGCTAATTGTGTTCCTGCATTTCTCAATTTTCCCATTCAGGTCAAAGCAATTATGGGTATATGGGCTGCAATTTAATGTAGAAAATATGTTCAAGACAGAAAATGAGTTTTGATATGAGGGGAAAAAACTATACATTTCTGAATAAAAAAAATTTTTTTCTTACATTTCACAGGACATTTTATTAATTAAATCAGCTGGAATTCGTCTGCCTAAATTATTAAATTTCTATATTAGAACATCTAATATTCTATCTAGTGTTGCATACTGTTCCTTAAAGAACATTCCTTAGAAATAAAGATAGTTTTATGTCTGGAAAAAACTGAGCCAAATAATTTAATGTAACCATGATAATTTCCTTATTGACTCATTAAAAGAAACTTCCTTTGGAAAATGTGTCTTGGTTCAACAAGCTCATGTTTGATCACTGCACTTATTGTTAATATTTGAAAAATATAGAAAACTATGACTTGAAAATCAAATAGACATATGCAGCCACTTGGATTTGTGTGTTAAATGCATCATGACTCAGGGCTAATTGAAGAAACTGTGTTATCTAAAGTTGTCTTAACTCATTTAATGCATGTAACCTTTTCATTAACATACCAAAGCATCATTGTTCACAGTGATGAACACTTTAATTAGATGGGATGCTGTGACACAATTTTCTGTGTTAAATGAGACAAGTATGAAGTCTAGTTTAGTTATTCTGTGTCAAACAAACAATCCAAAGTGGCTTCATCTTCTTGCACCTTGTAAATGCTGCTCTTCTGCTCTTGTGTTCATTGGGGTAACTAAGGTCCATTTTGGAGCACAAATACCTGAAGCACCTACTGTAGAAGTGATTTTTGTTATTTGCCCTACTGTGAGGAAAACTCACCCTGGTGG
>CM044432.1:4832280-4842764 GCA_024363595.1 Xenopus borealis | reverse complement strand
ATGGGACCTGTTATCTAGAATGATCAGGACATGGGGTTTTCAGGATAACAAGTCTTTCTATAATTTGGATCTTCGTAGCTTAAGTATAAAAGAAAATATAAAACCTAATAAACAATGAATTCAATAGTCTAGTTTTGCATCCAATAAAAATTATTTGCATCAAAGTTTCACTGAAACTAGGTCACATTTTAAGGTTTCTTTTTCCTGGCCATCTCGGAAGAAAAACAGAAAATGCATCATGTAGCATTGTGAATAATTATTTTAAAACTGTAACTGATGCTGGTTAACATCTGTAGGATGAATATTATACATTTTATGTAGGCCCCATATTTTGTGCTGAAGGTGACAAATGCGTGGCATAGCAGTCAAGAATAAAATAGATCACCAAGTCCCCTAAGCATATTTGAAATGAATGGCTAGAAGCCAAAGGAATACTACTGTATGTATTTTGAAATATTTTAAAACCCCCCAAAACAGGTCAGCTTGATCCAGCATAACAAATATGGCCTACAGTAATCTCTAAACCTGACCTATAACCTTAATGTGAACTGCTGTTGACAGCATTCTGATACTTTCCACAATAGATACAGGCTTTCTAGTGGTGAATTAGCAATTACTGTTGTTTATTTGCCAAGTCCATTGATGGAATCCTTATACAATGCTGAAGCTGGGAAGAGTGAGCTATAAATATTAAATTTCAGACCTTCATGAATGGCCTATGCTAAATTTTCTCACGTACAGCCTATGGATTCTCATGAAAAATGAATTAGGCAAGGATGCATTAAAACTATTCCTACCCTGCAGGATGCATAAGCAACTCAGCCAACAGGAGAAGCTCGCAAGAAAATGATTTCCCCAAGCTAGAGAAATAAAAAAAGCACATGCATTTTCAAGAACTTGCCATGTGTCAATAATTTAAAGCTTCTGCATACAAATGTGTGAATGTTAACAACTGCAGTTTAGTGGCAACATATTACTTTTTAGTTTCCAGATTCATTTCGACCTTGCAATTCTTATTTAGCATACACCACCAAGCTCAATGCTAAATTTGATCAGACCTAGGATGAATCACTGCAGTATATTGCAGGTTATAATAACAGAGCTATATGTCCTCACAGAGATGTATGATTCATTATGTGTCAGGAAGGTGAAATAAAATATCATATGCCTAGTTCTGTTTCCTCAAATAACAACTGTGTGGCTGATTTTGTTCAACATTAAGGACATGTTTTAAATATTTTCAGTCTGTTTTTACATCCTTCCCTTTACATAGACCTAGCAGCACCATTAATTAAACACACTGGTACCTCCTGGGTTCGACTGTATGTTAGATTGACTCCCAGACAACTATGTGCTACCTACTACCTTACTACCAACCTACTAAGACTGATGCGATGTCCATCTTTATGAGTTGGAAGCAATTATAAAGGAAAAAAGTATCAGATACATTTTAACCATGTGACCCAGTCTCAGTCCAATGTGACTCATGTTTTTTTTTAACAGCCTGCACTTCTTATCCCCTCCCCTTATTAACTGTAATGTTTTTTATACCCCACCATATTAGTAAGACACTTACTGCTAAGACACTTTCCCGATTTCAGGTTGCACCACAGGTGAGTGGCTAGCAGGTAGGAGCCTAGCTGCTGTATAACATGGTTAAAGTGGGTGTTTGAGGTTTTGATAGGTCAGAAGCATGTTATGAAAAATAATGCTTTAATAATGAAATGGCAATGTAGCAGATGATAAGATATACTGTATCAAATATACACAAGTTCTTACACCAGGCCAATGGTCAAGGGCAGGCAGCAACAAATAACAAGTCCAAGGTCAAGTTCAAGTACAAGGCCGAGGTCGGAGGTAGGCTGAAGACAATGACAAGTCTGAATGGCAGGCTGAGGTCAGAGGCAGGCTGATGACAGAGAGTAGTCCAGTAAACAGGCCCAGGTTAAACACTAGAAGACCCAACAGGGTACAGGTAAGGGGAACTAGCGTAGAAGAACAAGGCTATGGAACAGGAAATTGAACAGCAACATGGGCAGGAATCAGGCAATCACAGGATTGCAAAGAAACAAGCTAGATCTGGCTGTAAGGCTTAATGATCAAGCAACAATGGTTGTTGGGAGTTTAGCAGCTTATAAAGCCACTTAATTACAGATTAAGATGCAGGTTTTCACAGCAAGATAATAAGATTGGTGGAGAAGAGAGGACAGCATAAAGGAGATGAAATGAGGAGACCTCAGAATAAATGATCAGCACCAACCTGTGAGCCTCCAGTTGCTCAGAAGGTCAGTGCAGGTACAGTCTAATAAGCAGACCAGAGATTCATTCCCAGTGCTTCCTGACACCTGAACAGTATGCGACATAGCAACACTGGGTAAGATTGCCCATGGACAATTATCCATGGCAACCAATCAAATTATTGCATTCATGATTCTGCCTGAATATGCCTGAAAAAATCCAAGCACTGATTGGTTGCTATAGATTACTGCCCATGGGCAAATTTGTCCTGTGTTGATGGATGAGCCCCAGTGAGTCTTAAGAATACACTAACTGCTAGCATAATGCCATGGTCAGTTACAAAAAGTATCTAGTAGGGTAAAACTAAAAGTTTTTACAGTGAAGAGCCCCCCAAAAAATGAATAAGCCACAGGGTTCACATAAGCATCTGTCCTTCCACCCGGTCAGAAAAATCACAAGTACAGTATACAGTGGAAGGAAGATTTGCATTTCCTTAAGATGGTTTGTCTCGTATCGAGACACCCTGTGTGAGGGAAAATTAATTAGAACATTCACCTAGTAGCAGGTAGAATTTATTTCACATTTAGATTTTACAATCTCATCAAGAGGGTTTTCAAGTTTCCTCAGTAATTTTAATCAAAATCCTGAAAAGTAACATCCTGGAAGAGACAGTCCAAAGAATTGAAATACAACAATATTATTGTTTTTCAGGTAATAAATATAAAGAAATTTGAGACTTTCTTGATGACTAGGAATGGGTTTGTTTAATATTTTAGCTTGTGATATGTGAATTATTTATTGGGGTCATATCACATTAAAGTGAAAAACAAATCAGTCTATCTGACTGCCTATCTGTCTTTCTGGCTGGATGTCTAGCTTCCTACTATCTATAATTTGTGTTGCTGAAATTCTGTGTATAGTTGCTTTGGGAATACAATGATTAATGTAAAACTAGAGGCTCCAAGGTAACCTCTTATACAATAAGACTGCCTATATGCCTGATTTATATAGGGGGGGGGGATACTCAGGTATTTTTGCTCATTGTTAGGTCTCAGCCTAATCATTTGGTCTAATAATTTAAACTGTCACAAAAGTGAAACTTGGAGGCCTATTAATAAAGTCAAATTTCATTGGTTTAAGAGGTTTTGGAAACCAATATTAAACTTGATTCCTTTAAACCCACAAATGCCAGGAAAGTAATTAAAAGATTTGAATTAAAAAAAAGTACTAAAAGCCACTGGAAAAAAACCAGAAAACAACACATTTTTATACACAAGCAAATACTTAATACAATTTTTTTGTACCAAACATGAACTATGATCATTGCAAGAAAACAAAGGGAACTCACATTGACTTCCACATGAATTGACAGCTTTTACCTGCTGTACTTTTTTGGGGTTTTCTGTTTTTCTCTAATAATCTAAAAAATCAGGTTTTATTAATTGTAAAGATCTCAAAACCTCTAATACAAAACTGTGCCAAGTAAAAGCTGGCAAAGTAACATAGAAGTCAATGGGATCTGGACTGATTCTGTTGGACCATTTTAAACTAATTCAGATTCTGATTTTTGTTCGCTTCTTCTCATAATTATCAAAAAAGAATCATTTGATTTCTCATTTTTATAATCGTAACTTTTTAATAAATTCTATGTTTTTTGTAGTTTTAGAGGAAAAGAATTTAAGCATATTTTCATATTTAATAAATAGGCCCCTTTAAAGTTTATAAGCTTGGATTACTAAGCACTAATGGAAATGTAATATTTAGTGATGGGCGAAACGGGCGCGTTTCGCTTCGCCGAAAAATTCGCGAATTTCCAGAGAAATTCACGAATTTTTCGCCGATTTGCGAAACGAGTCGCGCGTTGTTTTTGACGCGCGTCGCGTCAAACGTGACGCGCCGCGTCGTTTTTGACGCGCATCACGTCAAACGTGACGCGTCGCTTCCGACGCGTCGCGTCATTTTCGGCGCGTGTCGCATCGTTTTCGATGCGTCGCATCAAAAACGACGCGCGACTCGTTTTTGCGCAGCTAATTTTTTTTTTGCTAATTTTTTTGCCAGTTTCGCGAATTTATTCGCCAGCGGCGAATCGTGGGAATTTGCCGCGAATTCGCCCCTGGCGAATAAATTTGCCCATCACTAGTAATATTGTATTGTTCTGTTATGCTTTATAATAGCTTGATAACCATATTGAAGGGGGTAGGAGGTTGTTAGATATGTCCTGGCAATGATTTTGCTTCATATAATCAAGCCATTCCTTCAAACAATATTGAGGTGGGAAGAATAAGCTCAGTTCTGAACAGTGATAGTGATGTTGAAAAAAATGTAAATATTGCCTTGAACATGTTTTTTTTTAAATACATAAACATGCCTGATATGCATTTCCCTTATAGAGAAATAAAACCAACGGGAAAAAATACAAGACGGTGCGTCCTGTGAGGGTAATGAATAATGCATCTTCAAAGAAATTGGATCATTCCTCTGTACTTATTTTACTAAGATCCCTGGATGTAATGGTTGATTTGCTTTCAATTCTTTGTATCCATCCTCAGTATGTATATATACTGGGACTTATTTGTGCTGCAACAAACTGGGATTTATTTAGTTATCAGGGGTCAGTGAACATGTAGCAAGTTTTACAAACTGATATTGAACAGGAAGAAACTGCATTAGAATGAAAGCTGAATAACAATAAGATAAGAAAACTGGGGAGATTTTTTTTTTTGCTCTGCTTCTCTGTCTCTTGTTTACTTTTGCCTTTAACTATTCCGGCAAAATGTAGCAGGGGATATATGTAAGTGTTGGAAGACTAAATGGATATAAGAAGAGTCAGGCAGCCCTTCAAAGAGCTCAGATATTGTCTCTTACCTGGAAGCGTTCGATAGAGGCTAAGAAATCATTACAATTTGACATCTGTTCTATGAGCCATGTAGGAGGAATGACTGGGTCCTTTCAAGATGCTGTTGAACAGGTGTCTATTTGCTATTCATTTCAGGCAATCAGAGGAAGAAATCTTTACAGAAATAAAATGTTCAATTGTTCCATTTACCCATTATGTCTTATCGCAAAAGACCTGGCTTACATTGACAATAAAAATCCAATCAACACAGTCCCTGTGATGATAATATGTTTAAAATAACATTTCCTGTCAGTTGCCATGTGTTCTCTTGGAAGATGCAACCCTAGCTCTCCCAAAGCTACAGAAAAACTATTTTACCAATTAAGCTATCTACAGGTGACACGGGTGTTTACACATAGTTGAAAGTCATCCCAACATAAAGCATCTTACTAGTGATAAAGCAAAAACAATTACTTTAAAATTTAGTTTACTTTAAAATTAAACGATTATGCCTAAAGCAATGCACATACATAGTTTTGCAGCTGCTATATATAGCTGCCCCTACTTTCTGTAGCAGCATAATAAACCAAAAACTAATTCCTACAAGCATCTACTAATCTTTTGGCACAATGTAACCATTGGAATATGTATGATATTAAATATGAAATACAGTAGATTAAGAAACAAAGCAAATTATTGTAAAGGTTGGGGGGTTATTTTCTGAAAACCAATCCTACCAAATCCACACAGACCCATCCCCCATTTTCACAAAAATACTCAATAAAATCATGAAAAAATCTGAATTAAATATTTTTTTCAGATTTGCTGCTGAAGACTGCAACTTTTTCAGATCTGATGCGAAACCACAAAATCTTCAGATTCTTGATAAAAAACCAGCACAGATCAGGTTCTCTTCAAAATGTCAATGGGGCATCTGCTATTGACTGCTACATGAACTCAGCAGGTCTGAGTTGAAATACTTTTAGTCAGACTTTAAATACCATTGTATTTTTAGATATTTAAAATAAAAATTTTAAATAATAATATATGACCTTAATTTCAGAATATCCACCCAGATGGTTCACAGTCAAATCCATTAACTTTCAAACTGGTTATAGGTTTTTGACAATAATATACTGCACAATAGTACTAGAGTGCTATTTTTCAATACGCACATTTGGAGGGAACAAATTAAAAACAATACAGTCTGTTTAGAAATGACCAAAGTGTATCCTCAAAACTGTAGCTTTTAGGCCAGTTTTAGTATAAGAAAACCCATAGGGGTGTGGCCAGATCAATAGAATTGAAATGGTCATATTACAAAAGATTGGAGGATATGCATCTCTACATCGATCCATCTCTATAAAGCTTAATGGACTCTTTTAGAAGCATTTGCAGATAATTTCAATGTGGTGCTCTTATAGTAGTATATTTGGTAGGTGCAAATTTTAGCACATTGTATTTAGTTCTTGCCTTAAGCATGTAGTAATTATGGGGATTGAGATGCTCTTTGTGCCCATAGACATTGCTGCTTGAAGGATACCCTCATAATGGTTGTTTATAGGTTCATCCATTCCAAACCCCCATGCTGTTCCTTGAATGGCAGGCTGAACTCAAGCTCCTTTTGTACCATTCACAGGTGCTGCTCTAGCATCTGATGTAGGTACAATTAGGGGCAGATTTACTAAATTCACATGAAGAATTTGAAGTTTGATTGAATTTCAAAAAAATTCGAATTTGAATCTTTGAATATGCAAATTAGGCAAATTCAACCATCGAATATTCGAATTAGAATAATTTGAGAATAGTCAACTATTCGATGGTCGAAGTACTTCCACTTTAAATTTTTATTTGACCACCTAGTTCGCCAGATCAAAGCTACCAAATTGGGTATTATTATTTATGATCGAACAAAAATTTTTTTCCTATTTGATCTTTCAACCAATTGAATTGCGGTAAAATCCTTTGAATTCAATATTCAAATTCTAAGGATTTTACTTCCCTAACAATTCCCATGGTCGAATTTCGATTTTTTTTTTCAATTCGAAATTCGACCAATAGTAAATCTGCCCCTTACAATCAACTGCCTGGAAAACAATGATGCAATTTGGACACAAGGCACTATTTTCCTAAATCAGCCCTTAGATATCCAAGTTTCTAATAAACAGAAACAAACAGTTTGGATTTTATCCGGCTGTGTACTTTTTCAGAGAAATGGCAAAAGTCAGTGGAAAATATATTATTGTCTGCTAGTGTTTTACAGACCAGGAAGCGATAAATGAATGCTTTTATTGCCTGCATTAAAATATATTTTAGACTTCCAACATCTTAAAAGTTTCACCTTAAAGAAGTTTGTGTTGTAAGGTTTATTTATATCCCAAATGGTGCCCATAACCTTATATATTTTAGAATTTTTCATTTAGATTCTTAAAAGACTGCTGCAAGATTTCAAAAGACCCATTTTTATTAGATGTAAACAAGGAAAACTACCAAGTTGCACAGCTGTATGTAGATAGAGAGAAATGAAGGAGCTGTGTTCCTTGAAACAAAAACCTTACTGAGACTTTTTGTAACCCAGTCAGTGCCAAGGAACAATGTTTGAGTTTAAACAAATACAGTACTCTGTAGAAGAGCAATTTTAATAGACAAAGCTATCTAATAAAGCACTTGAGACTAGGGATCAGTGAATTTGAGCTTCACCAAAAGTTTGCCACCTGTGAAAATTCATCGAAAATAGGCAACACTTTTTTTATGAATGGCAAATTTTTTTGACATTCAAATTTTTTTTGCTTCCATTGGAGCCTATGGGCATAATTTCCACGGCAAATCTCAGCAAAAATAATCACTGTGTAAGTCAATGGGAGAGGTCCAGGCATCAATTTTGAGTTGTTTACAGCCTCCTTAACATTCAAGTTTTTTTCAGAGAAAATACTTGAATCGAGTTTTTAATATTCAAATCGAATTCACCTGAATTAGATTTGAGCTTTCAGGTCGATTCCATTCATCTTTTTTTTGAATAAATTTCGATTGGTCAAAATTAGGGGGGTTTAACATGAATTCAAAATTCAACCTTTGATAAATGTGCCTCTTAGGGACAGATTTACTAAGGGTCAAAGGGAAAATTCAAATTAAAAAATGTTGATTTTCAAAGTAATTTTTGGCCACTTCAACTATCGAAAAGGCCAAAATTTTATTTGATTTGAAAACAATTAGAATCAAATTTAAAAATTTGACCATTCAAAAATCATAGTACTGTCTCTTTAAAAAATTCAAATTTGACCCTTTGCCGAATTGCTATTTTAGCCCATGGGGGACCTTCTGAAACCTTTAAAAGTGTTTTTGAAATTTTTTGAACAATCTAATTTTTGGGGCTAAATCGTTTGAATTGTTTGAATGGAACAATACATTGGAATGATGCAAATGATTTTTATTCGATCAAAAAAACACTTAAAAAAATTAGATGGTTGAATTTCAAAGTTTTTTAACTTCATAATTCAACCCTTAGTAAATCTGACCCAGAAATTATAAAGTGAAATAGCTTTATTAAAAGCATGCAATTCAAACTATAGGAGTATATACTGTGCTGCTCTAGAAAAAGGGAACATTTTATTCTAGTAGAGAATCTACCACAGTAAAAGATTCCATGAATTCATGGCTGCACCCATATTAATAACCAAGCTGAAAATACAGTAATTCATTCAATGATATGGAAAAGAAGAATGTTGTGCTTTATAATTGGAAAAGTTTAATATGAATTTTTGCTACAGTGAACTTTCTCCCCTTATAAATTAAAATAACTGAAAAAATAAATTGTTCATTACTTTAAGGAGCCCCATGTCAATGGATTTTTGTTGTTTCTACTGTATCTGTTATTTTAACCTCTTTTGATAGCCGACAAATGTCACCAAATATATTTTTCTGCCAACTCAATCCAACAAATCTAACATTTACACAACAAAGAGCGATAGAATGAAATATGTGATATTTTACAGAAATGTTATTCTCATATCTATCCTTGGATAATGATTACTTATATAAACAATGCAAGTAATTTTTTTTCAATATTTAACAAATGTATTTTCAAGTTTTCAAATAAATAATAAAAAATTAAGGTTTTTCTGGTGTTTATCAGTTTTTTTAAGTTAAAGGTATGCTGCCATTTTCTCCCATGAATCACTGAAAATGATATATAGATAGAACATGAACATAGATGATTAATTATATATGATGGGGCATGCCAATATTTCTTTTTTTTTTTGCAAGATCACTAGACTAATGTAAGAATTTTGATCTGGCTTAGTAAGTCCATTCAACTGAAGCAAATCCATCCATAGAAGTTTATGGAAAACAATCACATAGAAATAATGTAAATAAAGACTAATGTAGGGGAAAAGCTAACATGACATAAATCAATAAATAACTAGATTTTTGTTTTTCAGGTTTCTATAAATCTGACCTTAAGGATAGTTTTTACAAATTGAGTACTGATTAATACTTTTCCTCCCTTAAACTGGTTTCTGTAAATGTTGTAATATAGATCAATGGAGGGCACTCCTAAAATTACAAAATACAAAAAGGTTTATCTGCTAAAGTCCACCAGCACTTGGGCATATGGTGAGGTGCCACAAACCAGGGGTATACCTACTATGGAACCCCAAAAAATTCACAAATGTATGGATGTGCTCAAATAAACTCTCAAGAAATACAAGGGGTAAATGCAAAAAATGTTTTACTTGGTATATTAACAATCACAGAATAAATATCAAGTCCCTTGGGACAGACAAGGCAAAAAAAGTCAAACCACAAGAAGCGAATACACAAGCCTCAAGTGAGAATACCCCAACATTTCAGCACCAAGGATCCCCTTGACAAAGGCCTTGGTGCCGAAACGTTGGGGTATTCTCACTTGAGGCTTGTGTATTTTCATCCTCTCATGTGTAAATTAGAGTTTACCATGTCTCTTTAGGAGAAATAATTTCACTGGTTTTTGAATATAGCAAGGTAAGGGAGAAAATGGAAATTATGTTGTGTATAGTTATATAGCAAAACACAATTTTCGAATTTGAATGCTTCAACATAGACATGGAGGTTTATTTATTGAAAGGTCAGATTTTAGTGATTTTAGAGGTTTTTAAAACTATGACTAAACTCACAAACTCTAAAACCTCAATTGTCATTGAACTGATTAAAAGATCTGAATATAAAAAGTACAAACAAAAAAACACTGAAAATGTACCCTAACAAATATGAATACATCAAAAACCTTGATTTAGAATGAATCACTTTGAGCTATCCCTCAGAGAATGCATCCCACTATGAGGATTTCAAAATGATGTATAGGTGGGGAACTATCCCTAAGATGCAAGTTATTTATAAAGAACCATTGAATAGATCTTTTGTAACCCACCTG
>CM044432.1:4818597-4830611 GCA_024363595.1 Xenopus borealis | reverse complement strand
AGTCTATCTTTTAGCCAGTTCTCTATCAGGTACAAATACTATTTTCCAGGCCAACATTCCTTAATTTAAGTAACCTTCTGTAAGCCATAATGAATATGTTACATAATAGTGGAAATCCAAATTCATATAATACTTCAAATCTAGAGCTTTGTGACCCAAATCATGAATAATAAAGTTCAACTCCCTGCTACACTTCAGTATAAATGATCTAATTTTGTATTAAATATAATAGACCTGATAATGCTTTGACCATTTGCAGCTGATAATGAATGTATACAGGCAAATTAATTTTGTTCATGTGTTTCTTTTCTTTTAGCCAAAGGTGAAAATCTTGCAACATATCGTGGAAGCTAAGAAAAGTGATCCTATATTACTCCCTATATCCTGCACAAATAAACAGAAAACATAAATAAACATTATGTGAGCTTAACCATGTCAGCCTATTAAGTCTATCATTTATCTATATTTACTATTTTCAAGAGTTCTAGAGAAGACAGTAATTTCCAAATTGTACACTTTGGATCATTTTTTGTGGCCTTTCATGTCTGCTTTGCAAATGAAAAGACTATAATTATATTATATCAACACCTCTTCTTGTTTATTTCACACAAACAAATTAATTGAACTTTTTTATATGATTACATTAGAAAACAAGAATAATTTAATCAGAAACGTTGGCTGAATGTTATTAGCTGAATATTCACACTAGAGTTAGCAATTCATGCACAGTTAATTTCTGACACACTGTCTAGATATTGGTGACCCTTAGTAGGTGCTCTCAAACCTCTAAAATCGTTAGAATTCTCCTGGTGGGTCTGAACAGAAATTCTATTCTGGCTTTATCTGCCTTCATGGTGTGAATGGGGTGACATCAAATCAGGTCTATATTTGAATGCCACTAATATTATGAAGCACTTACTGGAAAGGATTCCCATATTTGATATCTTTGAATATTTGATATATTTAAATATCTGACCATTTATTCTGCAGGTATAAAAAGAAAAAAGTTTAGTGCTAAAAAATAAAAAATATATATATATATATGGTACTACCAAAGATCTTAATAAATTTAAAGAGTTAAAAACAAATTAGAATTAAGCACATGGAAGGCATACTAACAGTACGCCCCAGTCCCAAGGTGCAAGTCAGAGACAAATTTCAAAAACATTTATGTGAGTGCCTCCAACAATAATGAATCAAAAAGTAAAAATTTTGAAAAATGTATTAGGACATGTAAAACAGACCTAACGCATTTCGTTCCTGTTGGGGCACTTACTCATAGGCTAAACAGCACACCCCCATAAACAACATATATAGGGGCTGTAAGCAATCACAAGACAGACATCACATGTTATCACTTGATACAATTAATAAAAGTGCTAATTGTTACAGACATATCTTGACAATCCAATATAACAATAATTACAAATATCACCAAAAATAATCCATAATAACCCAAACAAAAAAAAAATTATAATGAGAAAAAAAAGACACAAATACTATAATGTGTGCAAAATTAAACTACAAAAAAATAATACACTCCACAAATGACAAAGATTTTTGTAGAAAAAATATAACTTGAATAACTTTTTATAAAAATTTAAAAATTAGTTGAGATCAGGTGTTCTCCAATTACTTATTTTTTTTGGAAGGATATGCCATATATACATATGGGTGTAAGTATCAGTATACTATCTTCAGCATATATATTCCACAAGTATCCTAGAAGGCGAAGCATGGTATTTGACACACTTTACATCAAAACTGAAATATAAAGGTATAGTATATTATCTTGCACATATCCAAAATTTTCTCATATACCAAAATAAAATAAATTTCTTAAAAGATAAAAAAAGAAAAAAAATTCTTAAATAAGCAGGTTACATCAAAGTCACTATTTAAACCAGAAGGTTTCCTGCTTTGTAGAAAAAATATCAATTTTGTTTCTAAACGTAGTAGCTTTGGTAGAATGTCTTCACTACATTTTTCTATTAACCACTTTATCTATACCCAGAACCAATACTCTTTCCAACTGTACAGTGCACTGTGTGAGCATTATTCAGTTACAAGGCTGAAAAAAACAAAATGCTCACACCCCAGTAAATAATTTTCCTTTAAGGTCACATAGGTTTCAGGATCACAGCTTTTTTTGAGTTTCATTGTAATGTTGGCAGCTATGTGAATTAAGAAAAAAAAAGAGGAAAGAAAAAATCCACAAGGCATACTGTCTCTAGTAGATTAATGTTGGTCTACAAATAGAGCACAAGAAAACAAAGGTCAGGAAAAGTGTAAATGGAAACCTTGAATCACCAGAGTTCCAAATATGAGCATTGCAATACCATAGTGTATAGCTTGGAAAAGCAGCTTCTGAACATTGGTCTTTTAGGTATCTAGCGTTCATAGTTTTTATAAAAATAGTGTATTACACACACACTTTAGAACCAGTTTTGGATATAATGATATTTCTACAGCTACAAGTTCAACTTTATTAGGGTTCAGCAAATGATTTTCCTGACCTTAAACAATTTAGTTGTAGGGGCTGCAGAGCTGTATTACATAGTTACATAGTTAAATTGGGTTGTAAAAAGACAAAGTCCTTCAAGTTTAACCCCTCCAAATTAAAACCCAGCATACACACACACCCTTCCACTCTTTTACAAAAACCATATATCAAAATAACCTTTGATATTATGTCTGTCCAAAAATCATCCAAGCCTCTTTTAAAAGCATCAACAGAATCAGCCATCACAAAATCATCCGGCAGTGCATTCCAAGTTATAATGTATTTATGTGAAGAAAAGCAGTTATGATGAAGCAGGATGAACATAGTAAAGCAAGATAGTTACAGCAAAAGTTACATTATTGTTGCCCAAACTATACTATGAGTTTAGCTATTTATAAATATGTGTTTCCAAGGCTTGTTTTGCTCTGTCCATTGTAACAACTCAGTAGTTTTCTGGCACCACCAAACCAAAATCACAAGAATACATATAATATAATTGCACTTACCCCACTATAATTTTCTTCATAATCCAGAACAAGGAATTAGAGTTTACCCACAAACCTATCCTCATTCATATTGAAGCTGGGAATTAGCTCTACTACTTTGAGGCATCATGGGCATCATCAATAATTGTTGCATATACTGAAGCTTAGCACTAACACAAGGCAAGGTTTTAGAAGAGGTGAAAGGTGGGATGGGAGTTTGGTGACATTGTTGCCTCAAAGCACTCAGGGCATAAGGTTTGATTAATTAAGTTGAGATCAATCGGATGCACTCACTATTCTTGAAGTTGTAATAATGTATGCAATAAACCAACATTGATGGTAATATTGTTTGTTTTATGTCTGATTAACTATATAACTATATGCTGGTTCTGTGATCATACCTGACAACTTATTAAGTGGGTTATTTATCAAATTTAAAATTTTAGAGTAATGTGATTTTTTTTTAAGTCAAATTAGATTTTATTCACAATTTGAATGGTATTTATGAAAAATGTGAAAGTCAAAAATTTGACCGAATAGTCCCGACCCCAAAATCAAGTTTTCCTCTGAAAAAAAATAATATTTTATGAGTAAAAATTTTTTTCTGATGCACAACATTATTTTCTATTATTGGAGTCCAATTTCATTAACTATTAACATCTTCAAATAGTTCAAGGGATCTCTGCCATCGACTTCTACATGAACTCCACATACAGTATTAGGATAGTTGAATCAGAATAGTTGAATCAGAACTGTTTCCAGGGTCGAGGTGTGAAAAATCTCACATTTAAATAAAAATTTGAGTTGGTGGTTTTCAATTTGTGAGTTTTGACCAAAAAAAATTAAAAAATTAAAATTTGAATTAGAATTTACCATTCTAAATCTGCCCCTAAGTTATGAATGATTTGGGTGACATTATTGGTTTTCTTTTTGTATTGTTATTAATACAGTTGACCCTAGTATGTGTGTGTGTGTGTGTGTGCATTTTAGGCTGGGAAAGTATGTCACATTAGTATGCTAGCGTTTTATATAAAACAGGTCAATTCATATTTATTCAGCTGTATTCATTTTGGTTTAGGATGAGTTCATAGTGGATTTATTGAGAAAGAGTATTCTTCAAAAACAATTATATGGAAATACTTCTGCTGAGAGTAAAGCTGCACTTTCCATAAGCAAAACAAAATGTAACATCAAAGACAACTCACTTTAAAATGCTGCATGGCATTTGAGGTCATAGTAACAATTAATTTGATGTAACAATAGTCAGCAGTTATGGCTCCTGTAGCAAATGCTAAGTAATTTGTGACTCATCTAAGCATTATTCCAGGTGGTTACCAAACACAAATCTATTAACTGAAAAATACCACCCACATTATTTACAATAAATTAACAATTCCCTCTCACCCTGCCCCCCCCCCAAGCAAGATAGACCTATCATTTTGCATTTAAAAGACAGTGCCTTGATATGAATCAACTGAGCTAGACAATGACATAAAAGACATAAAAAGACTGAAGAAAGTTATAGGCCCTTCCAAGACCCCTAAATCTGGTCTGATTCAAGTTTTCTGTATATGAGAACAAGAATGTATCTGTGTTTAGCTTTCTGAGGTTACAGCAAACACATTAGGACATTATCTGAAAAAAAAAAGCTTAGGGAAACTCCCTCTCATGTCATAAGTAAGTAAGTAACACTACTATACAAGAACCAGAGACATAATACTTTATATGGAGTTAATAGAGCAGAATGCAACTCTATTATCTGTACTGGTCAATGTACATTTATGATCATCAAAAAATTCTGTTGTGACTGGAGTCAACTAGCATCTCCCCAGTTTTACATGTCATTTACAGGAATACATCAATCCATCTTGCAATCAGCCATACTGTATGCGTAGGGATCAAGCTCTGTTAGGCCAAAGAAGGTAAAATATAATTATCACACACAATTTGGTTTAAAAATATATAATTAATCTACCAGTGAAAGGATACTGGTACACCTTCCAGCACAGGGGGGAAACCCCAAACTCCATGTAATATAGTATCCTGCAAAGACATCAACAAGCCCTATTGCATGATAGTGATAATAAGTCATTCCTGGATTTTTTTCCAATAAAGATTCTTCTTCCCACTCAATGGTAACATGAACTAAGGTCTCCAAAAAGGCTGGAGTGGATTATTATCATTATCACCCTTATGATATAAGGTTAGTAGAAATATCTAGTTGTGGGGTAAAACGCGCCAAGCAATAAAAGCTAACAATGCTAATCCCTTGATCATTGTTTATTTTTAAATGTCTAATATTCTTATATGCTGTGCCTCCTCTTTCTACATCAAGTAGAAAGATCATTACTAGATTCCAAATACAGAAATGTTGCTGAAAATAGTTGCTGTCTGATTGCACTGTATAACCACAAGTACAAACATTTCATATCATTATAGATAAAAAGCTGGAGCCAAGAATCTTCAATTTAAGGAAAAGTAAATTACTGTTATCAAAGTCTTAAAATCTATGGAGCGAATTGGGCCTATACATTCTCTTTGCACCAGAGTTCAAATGCTTGGTAAGTGGCAATGAGGATAATACAATACCTGTGGCTGTAATTTCAGGAATTCCTTATTACCTAGGGAGTACCCATCACCTGTATAATAGATCTGTGTGCTTTTACAGATACCAAAGTTCATATTTGATGAACATTCTGAATATAGACATTTAGCATAATTTATTGATTTCAGTTTTTTGCTTTGAATTAAATACAAATGCATAACGCTTCAGTTATTTATGGTGTACAAAATGCAGACAAGAGGGTTCATTTACACCCTCAGAGGCACTGGACAAATGGTGTTTTTCTCTGCAATAAGTTGCATCTATAACTACTTTCATTAAAGGGTCCTTGCGTCCAAATACAATCTCTGCACTTCCATATAGTGTAGTTGCCCTTGGCGCTACTCAGTCCTTCCTGCCTGTTGCAGCAATACTAGAATTTGGCAAATTGGATACAATTGCAGCAGATGCAGCACGCATGAGTCAGACACAGCTCAATTGCATCTTATTCAATGCCTGCATTGTGTCTGCAATGATGCGATAATTCTGGGGGATAATTGTGGGGTGGGGGACTGGTGATTGAGCTCAAAGGTGCATTTTGTACACTATGGGGCATATTTATCAAGGCTCGAATTTTGAAGTGGAAAAACTTTGAATTCAAATTCAAAAAGACCAACGAAATTAATTCAAATTTTTTTTTCGATCGAATAGGTCCATTTTCTATCAAAATTTTCAGAGTCCACTAATTGACTCCATATAGGTTCTAGGAGTTCCCCCATAGGCTAAAACAGTAATTCGGCAGGTTTTAGATGGCGAATTGCCGAATTTGAATTTTTAAAGAGACAGAACATGATACATTTCAAATGTTATGCAAATTCAAATTGAATTTGGACTATTCCGTAGTCAAGGAACACAAGCATTGGAAACCCCTATTGTATCTCCACTAGGGATGGGCAAATCTGACCCATTTGTTTCACAGAAAATTTGTCCAATGCCACAAACTGAAGTCATGTCCTCTGATCATATTAAAACTGAGACAATATGCAAATTGCACAATATTTTAAATATACTGTAGAGTCTGCAACAAAACACAATTAAATGTTTCATCAGCAATATAATACTCCATGTTTAAAGTAGTCATAGAGAATGAAAAAACCTGGTGAGCTAACCATTGGAATTTAATTTATTGCAGAATTAAAACCAGGGGTGTAACTTCAAAGGAAACAGAACCTGCAAGGGGGACTAAGAGGTACAGTATAGGGCCCCATAAGGCCCAAATTAATATACTTGTTATTGGTAAAACAGGTCAACCTCTAGACATTTTGGGGGCCTGAAAAATAATTTGCTGTGGGGCCCACTAATATCTAATTACACCACTAATTAAAACACCATAACCCTGTAAGTACTGGTGGCCCCAAAGACATCACAACCCCGTCATTGACCATTACTCTCTTGTTCTTAACGGGTTATAAATTCCATCTTTCAATCCACACACTTTCTAGTTCACTCCTCAATGATCCTATTTATGGAAAAAGTAAAATTTCATTAAGGCACAACGTCACAGTCCAAGCAAATCATGTAAATTAAGAAAAAAGCACACAAACACAATGAGATACAAAGCAGGTGTCAAAGAGATTATGTTGTTTCCTCCAGTAAGCACTTGTAGAAGAATCATTTATAAAGATAACCTAAGATCAATAAGAATGGATATTTTACTTTAAATGGATTCAAAAACATAATAGTTTAGAATGCTGGTCAATATTTTTCATCTACTGGCATTGCGTCCAGTATATATTCTGACAATTATTTCTTTCAGTTTATGCTTATTTATATACATACTGTATGTACCCAACTTTCCAATGCATGTAAAACTGCTAGTCACTAGGATAGGGGTTTTAATGCACTTTAAAAGAGAAGGAAAGACTAAAATTAAGTAAGCATTATCAGAAAGCTCTATATAAATACACCAGTAAAGCCTCAAACTAATGCTGCTCTGAGTCCTCTGTCAAAAGAAACACAGCTTTTCTTTCCTTTTATTGTGTCACATGGGCTTCTGTATCAGACTTCCTGTTTTCATCAGAAAGCTCCAGGACTAGGGCTTGGGCATGCTCAGTTTGCTCCTGTCTCCCTTTCCCCCTCCCTTTTCCCATTCCCTCCTCCCCTCCCTGCTAATCTTAGACCAGATCTAGGAGTGAGCAGGGAGAGATGCAGGCAGGAAGTGATGGCACACCAAGCTAATATGGCAGCTGCTATCCCAAACAAACAGAAAGAGAATCAAGAGCAGTTTACTCAGGTATGGTAAATTATTCTGCAGAATAAATAAAGTGGTGCACTATTGTGACTAATCTATTGTCAATAAACTGCTTTGGTAGTTTTCCTTCTCCTTTAATATGATTATAGAATTTTATTTATATTGTATTTTATATGATAATAGGATTTTGAACACTTTTGGAGGGGGGGAACATTCTGAAAGATGCTTAGCTGAACAGTTGATGCAAAGTAAAACAAAGATATGATTTGTCTACATGGTGATAAGCAGGGTCAACCAGGGCTAGATTTTAAAATGATGGGCCCTAGGCTGCTCCCACCCTTGACCACTCACACAGACCCACTATTCACCTCCATGACCTTAGTAGCATCCCTCTGAGTTCAGATGTAGCCAGTTTGCAGCATGCGCCCCCAACGCTTTGCTGCCCTAGACCCCGGCCTTTGTGGCCTGCACACAAATCTGGGAACAGCCATATAATATAAGGGATGCCAGAAAACATTGCAGTGGGTGTTCCTCAATAGATCACTATTCCAGAGCATGCTAATATGCTTTATTTAGCAAAAGAAGGGTATCTGTTTGTAACCACTCTGCCCAGATTGAAACTATATTCCTGAAAACATAGCTCATCTTGTATGAAAACCAGTCCTTCTCCAAAAATTTTAACTGTAGCTTGGAAGAGGGCACCAGAGACATTTTCCAAACCCCCACATGTCCTACAACTAGAGATCCTGTTTCCCTGGTGTCAATAAACACTGTTCAAAACATTCAGAGATCCTGGGGAGGGGTTACATTCCAAAGGAATTGTGTCATTTACTGACAGATAGCACCAACAGTGTGTTATTTGTGCGGGTTTTGCATTAATTAAATACCTCCCAGTTAGGCCAATGGAACACAAAGAAATACCATGGATCATGTCAGACTGCTTCCCATTTATAGGCTAGGGATTATCACCCATGGCCCATGGTTAGTGACCCATGACAATTGTTCTCATTATTTTCTATCAAGAGCTTGTTTATTGTGCATGGAACAGCTACAAAATAAATGATGTGTTTTTGCAATAATTGCACTTTTCTTTCTATTTAACTGCCCCATACTGGATTGTTTCAACTCTGTATGAGTATTGTGACCCATAACAAACCAGTTTTTTTTTTACCTTTTAGTGTTTAGCTTCAAGTGGTTAAGCTAAGCTAACTGTTCATTTGTTGCTATTATTGGCAGAACTAAATATAAACTTTTAATTAATATATTTGTATCTTCCAGAAAGCTATTAATATATTTGCTAGGAGACATAATTGGAGCATACTGTTTAAACTTTAAGGTAGAACTAATGCCTATTAGCAAAATAACCACACACCCCTTTTTATGTGCCAAAATTAGTGGACCAGCCCAGAGAATCAACAACTTCATGATAGTAAAGAGGTCTTTAAAGTTCTTTAAATTTGATCTGAATGCTGTTCAGAAGATACGTTTAGAAAACATTTAGGATATGTTTGTCAGAAATCCTCCAAGTATTCGCGTCGCGTCAAAAACGACACGCGACTCGTTTTTGACGCGGCGAATTTTTGCTGGCGAATTTTTTTGGCTGTTTCGCGAATTTATTCGCCAGCGGCGAATCGCGGGAATTCGCCGCGAATTCGCCCCTGGCGAATAAATTCGCCCATCACTAGTTGCTAGTCATATATACAGATACAGTCACTTTGGATTGTGAGTTAAATGCGTCGTGACTTAACTCATCTATCTCATTTATCCCACTTAGCACAGAATATTGTGTCACAGCATCCCATCCATTAAAGAGTTCACCATTGAAAACAATGGAGCTTTGGTATGCTAATGAAAAGGTTAAATGCATTAAATGAGTTAAGATAACTTTAGATAACATAGTTTCTTCAATCAGCCCTGAGTCACGACGCATTTAACTTACAAATCCAAGTGACTACATCTGTATATATACTACTTATTGTAAGTCAGTCCCAAGCTCACGTTACTTGGAGAGCAAGCATTTTGTAAAAAAAAAAAATCAAATGGAGGGAGCTACTGGAAAAACAAATCCCCATTGCTGAAAGTCTATAGTGGCTAATAGAGATTATGAAAACATAACTATTTTTTCTACTTTTAGAAACAGATTATAAAACTGGGCAGCAAACTGGAAAATGAGGATGAATGTTGATGAATGTAAGGTTATGCAGTTTGCCAGAAATAAATGCACCAAAATTCTTATTCACTCTCTTGTCATATCTAGGGATGGGCGAATTTATTCGCCAGCAGCGAATTCGCGGCGAATTCCTGCGATTCACCGGCAGCGAATAAATTTGCGAAAACACCATGCTGCCAATCCCTGCACTGGCTTCCACTCCCCTTCAGAATTAAATTCAAATTAATGACCCTGACATTCAAAGCACTTCATAACTCTGCCCCTCCCTACATCTCTGAACTAATCTCCATATACTCACCCAACCGTTTACTACACTCCTCTACTGACCTGCTACTCAACTCCTCACATGCTCACATTCAAGACTTTGCAAGGGCTGCACCTCTCCTCTGGAATTCTCTCCCATGCTCTGTCCAACTTTCTCCCAATCTTTTAAATTTCAAGAAATCTCTTAAAACCCACTTTTTTAGAGAAGCCTACCCTTACTGTTAACTACCCAATGCAATACCGCTTACAGTACTACATCTCTCACCCACTTTACTCTGATCTTGCCCACTCCAACACCTTGTGTATCATTCCCTTCCCTTTAGATAATAAGCTTTTTCTGTACAGGGCCTTCCTCACCTCTTGTGCCGGTATTTATTGTGATGTATGTAACTCCATATTTATTGTGATGTAACTCCTAATGCTCTATGTATGTAATTCATGTGATTTAGTTGTATAATCACATTCACTTTACAGAGCTACGAAATAAGTTGGCGCTATAGAAATACATGTTAATAATAATAACAATAATAATTAATGGCAGTTTATTGGGGATTTCCATAAATGTGAGTTTTTTGTAGATAAAACGTTACCTAATTCTGGGCAGTGACATTCTTTGGCCACTAAAGTAAATAAAGTTCTGTCTTGCATAAAAACAAGGGATGGAAACATAATTTTGCCTCTTTATAGGTCCCTGGTCAGGCCTCACCTGGAATATGCAGTGCAGTTTTTGTCTCCAGTCAAGAAAGATATCAATGAGCTGGAGAGACTGCAGAATGTGCAACTATACTGGTTAAAGGACATGTAACCCCCCCACAAAGATTTAATCAGTGAATAGCCTCTTTAGATAACTGCCTCTCCGATGTTAGAAGGTTAACAGTAAGGCTGCAGCATCCCTTAATCACTTAGAAACCCTTCTCCTCCTCTAACCCACTCAGCACCCTCCCTCAAGAATTTGCTTTGGCTGTTCACTTATGTTCAGTTCTTTTCAACTCAGATTACTAAACACAGCTCCAGTCTAGCAGACAATGCAGATGTAGCATTGCTGGTTCCCATAGAAACTGTAGCTGTCAGCTCCTATTTTTTACTCTTAACCACCTCCCCTGAGCTCAGCTTAAACTTTACAGTGTTCAACCCATCAAAATATGCTGTGCTTTTATAAACCTGTATTCTGCACTGCATGAACTTTACAGCATACATGTCCTGTTTGCAGATGTCAATGTGACTGATGATGTGTCAGAGGTAAAATGGTCATCTGGTGAAAGCTGCTATTTGTGTTAGGATGTAATGGCCCTGGTGATATGAAAAGATGAAAATTTCAATTATGTCAAAGTTGGGGTTGTTTACTCTAGAGAAAAGACACACGTGAAAGGACATGGTTACTGTTTATAGCATATTAGAGGGCATTATAGAAAGCTAGTGGGGGATCTATTTTTCATAAAATGGATCATTTTTCAGGCCACCCCTTTAGACTAGAGGAAAATAACTTTTATTTGCAGCAACGTAAGTAGCTCTTCATAGTGGAAACCCCCTCCTGTTCCATGCTTCTAACTTCTAGCGCTAGAGCAGGTCGAGGGGGGGGCATCGCTAGTTCAGTGAGCGCTATTGTTACCTGAGTTAATGTTACCAGAGATGTATTTTTGCTGCCCCTGGTAACTGGCCGCTTCGTGCTGCCTGAGTTCTCATCTTGCCTCATAGCAAAAGCAGCCCTGATGAAAACGATGATGTTGTGATGGCTGATTCTTTTAACATAGTTACATAGTTAAATTGTGTTGAAACAAGACAAAGTCCATCAAGTTCAA
>CM044432.1:4795822-4816549 GCA_024363595.1 Xenopus borealis | reverse complement strand
GGTACATATAGTTTCAGTCAGTGTATGTAAGTAAATGCACTCGGTTTAATTTGGAGGGGTTGCACCTGATGGACTTTGGTCTTTTTTCAACCCAACTTAACTATGCACAATAATTTTGTAATGTAGTATCCCTCATTAGAAGGGCAGGGCCCTATACCAAGATAGATGTATAGATATCTATATATCTATCGATAGCCAGACTGAAATTGGAATGTCATTATATAATTTATCTCTCTATTTTTTCCAAAGGACACGGCAACATAAATAAAGCGTACTTATTTACAACAGAAAATCATTTTATTGTAAAACAAACTGCTTTTTTTGCATAGTTCAGGCTCATTTGAGAAGATAAACAATAACATTTGCCAATTTTTTACTTTCCTTCCTATATTAATTGAATCTGACTTCCTTCCAGTGAACCCAAACGAATCTTTAGTTTCCAGCGCCTCCAGTTATGAGATTAAAACCTTGCTTTCCTCAACTCAGCTATGACTGTAGCATGACAAATGGTGTTTTATGTCAGTTCCAGCATTACCTTGCCCAGAGCTGCTGGAAAAAAAATGTTTATAAAATAGTTGCTGTTAAAGGAATTGCGAGCTTCATTTCAGCCACATGTGCCCCATAAATGTCTCCCAAAGCCAAAAACGAATAAACATTTGTTCAACAATTTGTATTTTATATCCAAATACTCTATTTTGTTTGTCATATTCAATTGTCCAGTGAGTACCAGCTAAATATATATTTTGGTCTCTGTTTGACATGTTGCATTGGTAGAGCATCGTTGGCTAACATCTTTCATTCACTGTAAAGTTCTTCTGTGGGTTTAAACTTGGGCACACATATGTAGTGGAATATTGTAAATAGAGTTTTATTTTGAGTAAGAACAATCCAATACCTGGAACCTGTATCTTGGCTTTCAAAATATGCTACTATGTGCCATTATGCTTTATTGCTGGTACCTTAGTTTCCAGCCATCATTTTCCATGCTTGGCATTTGAAAAAAACAAATGACTGAGATGCTGAAATGACAAAGGAGCAAAATAAAACTGGAAGCACATCCATTTCTAAAGTTAATAAACTTCAAAATTTTAATTTATAATAGGGCTTATTTAGGAAATGCAGTCAGTGAAATCAATTGTATGTACATCCTTTTACTAATAACAACTGTATTTTTGCCCATGTGACATCTCCAATTTGTCAGTTCGGGTTGGTCTGTTAAACTGCACACTTTTAAGCACAAGGTCCATGGATGCAAGGGAAGCCTGTGGAATCAACCCCTGTAAAGGGAGTGTTACAAATCTGCCTTGCACCGAGTTAATCTTAAGATAAAAATGCTATTGATTTGTGCAGCAACTGTCATTTTGCTTATGTGAACAGTAATATGCTGGAATTCTGGGGCAAAATGTTGAATAAAAGCATAGCTATTCTTGATGAGATTTCGCACTTTGATTTTACTAAGGAAAAGTCTTGTAATACTTGTAATATTTTTCATTCCTTAATCAGTACGTATTGGTTTGAGCAACAGTACTGTATGATGCAATTTCCTAGGAAACACAAAGTCTTTCACAGACAACCCTAGAAATGTTATTGTTATTACATATAGATAGATTTTTTTAAGATTTGTATATTGTTTAAGTTGCACTGACAGGTCATGCAGCTTTTAGTTGCATGATAGTTCATCTTTCCCATCAGTCCCTGCCCCAGTGGAGCATACAGACTAATGTCCCTATAACATTCATAAAACATGTATGGTTTTTGTGAGTGTGGAAGTAAATAGAAGCATGCAGCGTAATCCAAGACATGGGGAGAACATATAAAGTACCTTCAAGTAGCACCCTGGTTAGGGCCATCTCCAGCAGTGCAAGGCAGCAATTGGCCATTTTAAGAGTTTGTTAAGGCATTATGTGAATAGTTAAAGGAATCTGTACTCCATTTTTAAGCACAGTGACCACCACTGTTTGAATCTAGAACATCTTGCAAGCGGGGTACGTATCTTCCACTCCAGCCCCTTACACGTCCAAATGGGTCATTTTCACACACAAGTTAGGGAATGGAAGGAATGTCCTTTTTTAAAAGCAGGCACTAAGAACAGGGCTATGCTAGGTCTCCTAATGGTACCCTCTGCTAAAGCGCCCAATTTTTAATTGGGCACTCTGACCAGAGCAAACACTCCAGGGGACTCTTGAACCCCAGGGTTGTAAATGAGTTATACCTTCCTAGGTATAGACAGTAATTATTTCTACAACTATTATAAAGTTTGAGCTTTTCCCATTATCTTCCCCACACAAAGAGGCCAGATCTGACGGATTGCCTCAATTAACATTCCAAGTCAATACGCGGACTGGCCCACCAGGATACCAGGGTAACTCCCAGTGGGCGCAGGTGTAAGTGGGCTCTCTTGCTTCTAACCATTTAGCATATTTCGTGGTAAGTCCCAAATTCTTTATGGGGAAAATCCTTAATAATGGAAGAATATTGTAAGTAGATATAAAAGACTAGGAGACTAAATAGGTTAAGTGAGGAGAGGAGGAATAATAGTTTGGAAAGTTGGTTTTCTGGTGGGCCCCTGGCATCCCAGTCTGACAATGCTCCAAGTATAGTTGAGTGTGATCCTATTCTATGACAGTGTGCCAAGAAAGGTTTACACAAAAATGGATAAAATGTTGAAAATGCTTCTTCTTTCATGATTTACTCTGCTTCTGCACATATACCTGTATGTATATATATATATATATATATATATATATATATATATTCAATGTAGCTTATTAAAACTTAAAATATTACTTTGCTAGAATTCTGCAACTGCTGTATTTCAGAGAACTGGAGAAACAGAACTATGGCATGTTATTGGCTTCATATAAACTGTAGCTTTTAATGCTTAATAATACATGTGGAAGAGTGGTCTCATGTGCCTTCTATTAGTATGAATGAAAAACAGCATTGAAGCAGAATATATCTCACTGCTCCCTAAGGATTCAGCAGCATAGCATTTGCTAAAGAGGTGTCACAATGTATTTCCATGCATTTTTTTTTGAAAGAGTATTCTTCATTTTGATTCTTTGATAGATCTAGATGAAATAAAAGAATGGATCACATATCCCTCTTCATCTCCATCTTCATATTTGTACTCAGCACTGTAGACTTGACATTTCAAAAAGAAGGAAGTTAGAACTCAAAGGTCTCACTGCAAATATTACATACAGGAGATTCTCAGAAAGCACTGCTGCTCCATATTAAAAAAGTTACCTACTTTTTACTCCAGAGTCAGTAAATAGTTTTTTCACTTTATGTTGGCTAATAAACACCTGTCTGCAAGCATCCTTACCAGTCTACTTCCTCCTAGTTATCCTTTAAATACTGACCCAGTGGCCCTGCTGGTAATTCCAATGTGGGTTTTTGGTTACTGAACATAATAGTCTTAACTTTGGCATTTGGATTTTTCTGTTCTAAACTCCATTAAATCATTAATGATGTTGCTGTCTCCAAAAATTTCATAATCTGTGCAAATCACAAACCCTGGTTTTCCACAAACCTTTGCAATATAGTGAAGATCAGAGATCTCGCATTCAAGTCAAAAGACAGAGAGGCCTACACAGCAGCTAGAGCAAATCTATTGCGAGCCATTAAAGAGGCAAAACAAGCATATGCAAAGAAGATAAACAAGCACTTTCTACTAACTAAAGACACACAGCGAATGTGGCAAGGCATTCAAGCCATTACAGGATACAAGCCTTCATATCAAATAAGCAGCAAAGAGGCAACCTTGCTGAATGAACTTAAGAACTTCTTTGCACGTTTTGAAACCAAAAACAGGACACCTACAAGGAAAATTATCTCCTTTCAGAATGACCAGGCTCTCTGTTTTACCAGTGAAGAAGTCAAGATTACCCTTCGCAAAATAAACCCACGGAAAGCAGCAGGACCTGATAACATCCCAGGTCAGGTGCTACAGGAATGTGCTGAACAGCTTGCAGACATTTTCACTGATATCTTCAATTCATCCCTGAGCTCAGCTGTTGTTCATAAACTCCTAAAAACCACCAAAACCATCCCTGTGCCAAAAAAGTCCACTGTGTCTTGCCTCAATGACTATCGGCCTATAGCACTCACGCCTATCATCTCAAAGTGCTTTGAGAAACTTGTACTTAAAAATATGAGAACAAAAATCCCACAAAACCTACACCCGCTGCAGTTTGCCAACCGCCCAAATCACTCCACAGATGCAATTTCAACTGCCCTTCATCTCACCCTATCTCACCTTGATGAAAAAGACACATACGCCAGAATGCTATTTATCGATTCCAGCTCAGCATTCAACACTGTTCTACCGCAACAACTGCTAAAGAAGCTGGAACTGCTAGGGATAAACACCCCCTCTGTAACTGGATCCTAGACTTTCTGACTGATAGACCCCAGTATGTCTCAATAGGGGATCACACCTCTGAGGTTCTAAAACTGAGCATAGACTCACCCCAAGGATGTGTGCTTAGCCCTCTTCTATTTACCTTGCTGACACATGATTGCACTGCCCAGTACAGTGCAAACCACATCATCAAGTTTGCAGATGATACAACAGTAGTAGGTCTTCTTAGGAAAAAGGATGAGTCTGTATACAGAGAAGAACAGACATTTGGTAAACTGGTGCCAGAACAACAACCTGACTCTAAAAGTTGAAAAGACTAAAGAAAAGATTGTTGACTTTAGGAAAAACTCTGCAACTCACCTTCCACTGTTCATCGATGGCTCCCCAGTTGAGATAGTTAACAGTGTTAAGTTCCTAGGAGTACATATGACAGATGGCCTCTCCTGGACCCTTAACACTAACTCTATCACAAAGAAAGCTCAACAACGCCTCCACTTTCTTCGGAAGCTAAAGGAAGCCAGCCTTCCTCCATTGATTCTCACAACATTCTATCAAGGCACCATCGTGAGTGTTCGCTGCAGCTACATCCCACTATGGTTTGGAAACTGCACTGTTGCAGAACAAAAATCTCTACAGCAAATTGTGAAAACTGCAGAAAGGATCATAGGAGACCATCTTCCAACTCTACCAGAAACACCTTGTACAGCTAGCAAATATCGTAGCACAGGACATATCCCATCCATCTCATTCTCTGTTCTCTCTAGTGATGGGCAAATTTATTCGCCAGGGGCAAATTTGCGGCGAATAAATTCGCAAAACACCAGCAAAAATTTGCAAACGAAAATTCGCCAACAAAACGAGTCGCGCGTCGGAAATAACACGACACAACGGAAACGACGTGATGCGCGACGGAAAATGACGCGCAGCTATTGACACGATGCGCGTCAAAAATGACGCGCGACTCATTTCGCAAATTTTTTCGTCAATTCGCGAATTTCGCTGGAAATTCGCTAATTTTTCGGCAAAACGGGTGGGATTCGCCCATCACTAGTTCTCTCTCTTACCATCTGGAAGAAGGTTTTGCAGCATTCAAACTAAAACTACTAGACACTGCAAAAGCACTTAACATGTATCCTCAAATGCTCTTCCCATGTAAATGCTCTTCTTCAAAAAGATTCAAATTCGAATTTTTGAAGACCACTTTGACCAGTGAATTTTGAAAATTCAATCGAATCGAATGATTTGAATAAAATTTCATTAGAATATTCGACTATTTGACTGTTGAAGTACTTCCCCCTTAAATTTTTCTTTGACCACCTAGTTTGCCAGATCAAAGCTAACAAATTGGGTTTCATTATTTTTGATCAAATGAAAAATATTGATTGAATGATAAAAATCATTCAAATCGATTGATTCGAATGATTTTTCGATTGATCGAATATTTCCTATTCGATCGTTCGACCAATTGAATTGCGGTAAAATCCTTCAAATTCAATATTCCCTACCTATTCACATGGTTGAATCTCAATTTGTTTTCAATTCGAAATTTGAACAATAGTAAATCTGCCCCTAAGTGTAATACTCATGAGTTTAGCACTATTAAAGAACAAGTCACCTTAAAATACTTCTATAATCTATGATTAAAGAAGTAGTTGTGGTGGTGGTTTATATCATCAGAAACAACTAGGGGTTGGCAGAGGCGACAGCTGCCTAGGGTGTGAGGATGTTGGGCAGGTGATTGTTTAAGATTCTTCCGCCTACTCCTAGTCTGGATATGCTCCCCTTTGCATACATCCCTCCCCTGTCCATCCCACACCTGCCCCTATGCTTCTCTTTCTTGCACCTACATTATGGTTGCCTAAGGTGTCTGGTTGGCTTGGCCAGGCCCTAAAACGACTTTTGGAAGAAAATAGGTTCAAACTAATTGCAGGGAACAATCCAAATATAGCCTATCCATCTATATTTATTAATTAGTTGTGTTCAGATCAACAACCTTATGATCTGTGTATCAGAAATGATGATCAAGAATTTCTTCAAAATCCAAATTCACGTCAATTTTTAGGAGTGGGGGAAAATTGTGTGACTAATTCATTTTAGAGAAATATGCAATGAATCCCTGTCAATAAATCACTTAACATTACTGTGAGGCATGGGTTCATTTTCACAAAAAAGACTCTTGTCTTGATGGAAAAAAATTAGAGGTTTATTTAATTTTGCAGACCTCCATAAAAAAAATAAGCAAGACTCTTATTTAGCATAGTTCAGAGACTTGCAAAGCAGACTTTGTTCCCAAAAATAAAACAACAAAAGCAGATATTTACATCATACAGCATCACTTCTTAGTACCAGCACTTCTAACTTGTACTTTACAAATGACGCCACCTGCTTGCACATCACTCCAGCCTTTTATAGGAGTCAGGACTCCCACAATGCACTGCAGTATTCCCTTTAAATTCCAGGAACTGCTGCTGGCCAGCCTCTTAAGAGGTGCAAGCCACCACTCCAGGCTGGATCACAGGTATAGTAAAACTTTTAACTTTAAAGCTGCACTTACAATTAAGCTGTATTTTAATATTCACACCAATATAGCTAACATAAATGCATTACATTTCCAATACATATGTGTACACTGTAGCATTTACCTTACACGTTTAAATGTAACACAAAATACAAGTAAGGTTTGTAACAAGCTAGTTAATTACATGCATGGTTCACAGGTGCAGACAGATTGAATAAAGAAAGAAAGTGCATTAGGTGGCCAGCCTAATGGAGAAAAGGGAAAAGAAACCAAAAAGAATACCATTCACCCAGCATAGGTCTGTTAGTCCATGTGAACGCTTGCATTAAAACCAGTGTGACAAATTTTAGTACACATTATAAACAAAGAAACATAGCCTTTCACATCTCCACAATTACTCGTTCCTATTTATGAATAAAATTAAATTTTCGTCCAAGGATATTTCTATAATGTTTAATAGTTTTACATGTTTGTAGAAACATATAAAAGGAATGTGGCTAGACTTTCAGGTCAGTTTGCACGCAAGCAAATCCATACATTTTAATGGCAAAACTATTCAGAGTTGGTTCCATCTGATATTGACCACCTAAGCTTGAGTTATTCAAAGTGACATTCCCACCTCTAAATTTGAGGTTTTTCATGTAGTCCTTTCTATTGATCACTGAGTAGAGGTATAAAGACAAACATCTGCAGGAGAATAAAATAAATACACAAATATTTTGATACTGTAGTTGTATTCTACTCAAAAAGTGGAAAGATTGGCCTTTTTCTTATTGCAATCACTTGACAATGAAAACCAAAATATAACCTACTGTATTATTGCAGAAACAACTGTTTTATTTGTTCATCTACATTACCTCAAATCCACATCATTTTATGTTTATTGTAGCTAGGAACCTTTTCCATTTCTTTTTCCAATGTGGAGCCAAAATTTGGAGCCAGACTCTTGTTTATATAGCATTGACAGCTCTAAGAGGAACCTATGCGGTATCAATTTTTGAACAATTTTCTGTTAATACAGTGTGCATACTGCCAAAAATGTAACTTGGTTGGACAAAATATATTCTTTCCTTAGCATGCTAGTCTACAGATTAACATATACTGCAAGCAAAGTCTTTCAATAACACCTCTTATAACCTAGATGGCATGTAACGATACATGTAATGCAGTTGGCACTGAAATGAAACCCACATTCATTTCAGCTGTGATGCATATCACTGTCTAAGTTTGGGTTTATTGCTCTTTTATTAAATGACCATAAATCTCATTTGATTAAAAGATATTTAGGCACTTGTGCATGAAGGGAAGACTTTAATAAGGGCATGAGCTAATATTTTGCTTCCAGAACGAATAGTAATACAATGATCTAACAGCATGCAAAAAAAACTGTGACAGGTAAATGTCTATGAAATATGGCATTTATTTTATAAAAGTTTAATAGTAATTTACTTTTTTGACAAATTGTAATAAATACCAAGGGGCAGATTTACTAAATTCACATGAAGGATTCGAAATTCAATCGAATTTTCAAAAAGATTTGAATTAAAATTTTCGATTGTTTTTGAAGACCACTTCAACCATATAAATTTGAAAATTTATTCGACTGCCTAGTTCGCCAGTTTCAACCTACCGAATTGGGTTTAATTATTTTTGATCAAATAAAAAAATTAGATTGAATGGTTAAAATCATTCGAATTGTTTAATTCGAACAATTTTATCGATCGATCAAATTATTTCTATTCGATCGATCAAATTATTTCTATTCGATCAATCAAATTATTTCTATTCGATCGTTTGTTCGATCGACTGAATTGTGGTAAAAGCCTTCAAATTCTAGTTTGAAGGATTTCGATTTGACCACCACTTGATTTGTCGAATTTGAGGGTAAATTCACCCTCGAATTCGACCAATAGTAAATCTGCCCTCAAATATAATGCTTTTAAAATAACTTAGAATTGTATATATCAAAATTAAATTTGTGAATTTTAGTTTTTTCTACATAAACTTGAAAGCTTGAAAGCTTACAAAATTCAAATGTGTGCTTAGTTATATAAAAACTAAAATACAAAAAAAACAAAACTTGAGTAACTTGAGCTAAATTGTATTCTACTCATCATTTTCGATGAGTCGCAAAACACTTTGAAAAACTTAAATTAAAAAAGGAAACACATTTTGCCTAGGATGTCTCCATGCAAATGATGCCTTTTTTTTACATTTAAACAGTGAGTTTTAGAGCAAAGAAAAAAAAAAATATATATATATGTGTGTGTGTGTGTGTGTGTATAAATACATTACATTATATTAGGTTGAATAATTCTAAGAAAATATCCAGTATATTAATTTCTTGAATATCATATAGCACTACTGTTATTTTTTATGACAGTGCACCTTAAATTGAAATGGAATTTAATTTTCCCCTATCTGCCTTGAGTCTAATATTGTAGTTTTCTGCCATCAAAGTAACATTAATAATGTAGTGAACACATACAGTGATAAAGCCTTTGAAACATTTCCAGTGTTAAACTTTGCCTCAGTGACATATCTCTCTAACTCTAGTCTTTTACTCTATCACTTTAGAAATACAAACTGACATAAGCAGAGATGTTGATGTGTTGGAAAAGACAAGAAAAACAGTGCCCAAAGTGTTGTAAACTCCTCTTGATATTAAAATGTTTATGTAAAAGGAAGTTTTAATACCAAACTGCCCGTGGCATGTCATGCTGAGCACAGCCCCCAAAGGATTTGAGATTTCTTTTCATTATTCTCACGGTACAAGCAGCAACTAGGATTCCGTCAACAATCTGCATCTGTTGTAGGGGGAAAGGCTTCAGGGCAAAATAATGTGCCTACACATCTTCAGATGGATTTTTAGGAACACTGGGAGTTATAAGTTGAGACTTTTAAGTTTAAAGGAAGAATGATCTTACTGAACAAAGACCTGTAATCTCATTTGCTGACATCCTAGAAATGGTTGTATGCTGTGGCATATTTCCATAAAATAAAATGATCAATGTTTACGGAAGTAAAACATATGATAACCAGCAAAATGCATTCCATTTGTAGATTAGGTTAATCATAAGGACAGAGTCTGCCAGATCCAGACATATTAAGAAATAGAATTTGCTATGCAATCTCATGAGACCATTACCAAGCAGTATTGACTGAACTTTATTTTATTAATGGAATTTGGTCATTGGAAAAATGCATCAGTTAATAGTGCTCATCCAGTGGAATACTGCATTGAAATCTGTTATTCAAAAAAGCAAACATATCTTTTTATATTTATTTATGAAATCTGATATGGGGCCAGGCATGTTCGAATTCGATCGAACAACGATCGTATGAATTTTTCGTGAAATCGTAAAGTAAAATTGAATTGAATATCGAATAGATCGAATATCCGATCGATGATCGAAGGATTTTAAATTTTAGTTATTCAACTGCTTTACTTCTCCAGATTGAACCTACCGAATTGTAATAGAAGCCTATGGGAAGCTGCCCATAGGCTTCTGAGGCTAAGTCCTGCTCGAATACCATTCGTACAATCGGAACGTTCGATCGGACTCTCAAATGAAATTTCACGATTTTTTGGTGAAATCGAACAATCGGTATACAAATTCATCGAGAAATCGGATATCGAGCAAAATGATAGCCTAAAACAATAAGCATTGGATGGTAGAATACTTATCGAATTGCGAATTTGGTCGAGCTAATTATGGGGAATAATAGTAAATTTGCCCCTTCAGTCCCTCTTTACTGTTGCACTGCAAGCTGGAGTGACATCACCCCTATTCTTCCCCCCCCCCCAGCAGCCTAACAGAACAATGGGAAGGTAACCAGATAGCAACAACCTGATACCTGCATTGCTAATAGTACACATAGTAGTATACATGAGAACAGCATTCAATAGTGAAAATCCAAGTTCGGCTAACCCAAGTCACGACTCCTTGGGGCAGATTTAATAAAGGGTGAAGTGACGAAGGCTGCCGACTATTCACTAGCATTACCACCCACAGGGACTTTGCCGATTTATTAATGGCCAAAAGCGTCACTTTGCTTTTGCCGATTTATTAATGGCCACAGGCGTTGCTTCGCTAGTGAAAGAGATAAATGGTACAGGTGATTCTCACTCTTTCGCCAGGCGACTTTTCGCTCTGGCGAATGGACGTTCACTAAAATGCGGATTTTACAGAACGATACCTCTTTCTCCAGAATTGCCTTCACCAGCTCAGATCAGGCAAGTGCAACGGAGTGCATTGTTCAAAAAACACTGGTGACTTTTCTTTTTTTCAGGGTGATAGGCTGCAAAAGTTCTTAAACTTTTTTTTGGGTAACCAGTTTCTCCCATACATTTTCTAACATATGGAACATTATTTTACAGTGTGCTCATGTGTAGGGCATTATAACAACTCTACTGACTTTAAGTTTCCCTGACATGTCCAGTTATAACTGTAAATGTAATGTATTTGATGCAACTTGTAACATAAAGACATCCATTCAACTTTATATTTCCCGCTGTATGCAAATTAGCCTGAGTGCAATACCGCTGGCTCTTTCTGAAAGCACATGGCCAGGCAAATGACCTGAGATGGCTGCTTATATTACAACTAAATTAAAAAAAATGCATTTATCGGTTCAAGAATAACATTTTGAATGGTATTTTAAATAGTAGAATTAATTATTTGCAATGTACACAGTCTAATATAGTAATAAAAACTATACCATCATGACAGAATCCCTTTAAAGAGGAGCAATTACTTACAGTATGTAACTTTAGGACTGTAAATGGGGAGAATACCTAATGAGCCTTTATAAATAACTGGGTACCATTATGGTATTGTGGTTTGTTTGCATTATGCATCCTGGATAAAGGAAGAATATAACTGTTATCAGGTCTTTAGTTTTCCAAATTACTGACAGCATTTTGTGCAAACACAGAATGCATTTTGCAGGTGGTTTGATCCCAGAAAATTCAAAGAAAAACATTTTCTCTGCAGTCATGGTCTGCCCAACATATCTGTTCCACAATGAATGGTCAGGCACTCTTAAAAGGACTTGGCAGGTTCCATTTAATGGTTTCAGAAAGTCAAAAAGAACTACTTTTTCCAAGATTTAGGGGCAGACTTTCTAAATTCACATGAAGAATCGTATCAAATTCGAATCTGAATCTTTGAATATGCAAATTAGGCAAATTCGACCATTCGAATATTCGAAAATTCAATAGTCAAATACTTCCCCTTTAAATTTTTATTCGACCACCTACTTCACCGGATTAAAGCTACCGAATTGTGGTTCCTTCCCTGAGATCGAATATAAAAAATTGGATTGATCGATCAAACGATCGAATTGCGGTAAAATCCTTCGAATTAGAAGGATTTTACTTCCCAACTATTCCCCACTATTCGACCAATAGTAAATCTGTCCCTTAATGTAATTATCTGAATAAAAAAATTTAAATAAAGGAGAATAATAGGAACATTAATATATTTGACTTACATTCTCCAAGCAATTTTGCTAGAACCTGGCTTTCAGAGGAGAACTTAGCACAGTGACAATAATGCAGTCCTTTTTTTGTACAGGAACATATAGTATAATATTATGTAAAGTTATGTTTTTACTTTAATTTAGTTATTGCTGTGAGACCTGTGATACTGTATTCCTGTATGTATGGTTGTCTACCTTTCCTTTCTGGAAAAAAATATGCATTTTTGTCATGCCATATGAAAAGGAATCTGGATATAAACTCACAAAAGAACATGCCCTTAAACACTAAAGGAATCAACATTGATTTTGCCCCTTAAAGCAAAAGAAATAGCTCTGCTGGTGTATCACAGACCTGTGCATAACTCCTGTCATGCAGACCATTCTCTGACCCACATTTGAGCTGTTTAATAGATACTGTTGATATGCAGCTCTTATCAGAGTATTAGATCTTAGTTTGTTCAAGTTATTTATTCAATAACAAAAATATATCTGAATATGCTGGACTATTTTTGTAAACCCATTTTCCATGTAGATCCGAGAACATACCTCCCAACATGCCTCCCACTAATAACCACATTCAGTTTACTGTCAGAAATGACTTTAATCACTAGATGACTGGCCGTGTCCCAAAACACATCTCAAATTTCAATTCAATCTCAATGTTTTAAAAAATAACGTGAAAATCATGTGGAGACTTATTTATTAAAAGTAAAATTTTGGTGGTTTTATAGGTTTTGAAACCATGACTAAACTCACTAACTCTAAATCTATTAATGTCGTAGAATTTATTAAAAGATCCAAATATAAAAAATGCAAATGAAAAAAGCACAGAACAATGCACTAAAAAATAGGAATACCTTGAAAACCTTGAAAAATTTTGAGTTCTTTAAACTAGCGAAAACAAAAAACCTTTAAAAGTCTGAATTTATTAAAAGCAGTCCAATAAGATCTGTGCAGATCTCACTGACTTCTATAGGACCTTGACAACTTTTACTTGACAAAGTTTTACATTCAGTTTTGTGGTTTTTATACCTAATAAATGGCAACTTTATTTTGATTTTAAAATGGGGCTTTATGTATATTAACTTTTGTTTAGTTGATCTGCTTTCAGAACAGGACAGATCCAGTACTGTTCTGATAAGTCAGTGTAATACAATATGGGTGGAATCTAGAAACTAAATTTGCCTTTTTTGTGCTAGAACTACTTACTACTTACCCATAACAACATATAAAAAGATACCACTGATCAACATCTGATTGGTTGTTATGGATTTGTAGACCTCGTACAAACTTTGAAACAAACCCCTCACCGAGTCTCCTTTTCATCATAAAACATGAAACTTCTAATGTGTTACAGCAGGGATCCCCAACCTTTTCTACCCGTGAGCCACATTCAAATGTAAAAAGAGTTGGGGAGCAACACAAGCATGAAAAGGTCCCTTGGGGTGCCCAATAAGAACTGTGATTGCCTATTTGGTAGCCCCTATGTGGACTGGCAGCCTACAGGAGGCTCTACTTGGTACTATACTTCGTTTTTATGCAATTAAAACTTGCTTCCTAGCCTGGAGTTCAAAAATAAGCACCTGCTTTGAGGCCATGGGAGCAACATCCAAGGGGTTGGAGAGCAACATGTTGCTCACGAGCTACTGGTTGGGGATCACTGTGTTAGAGTGACCGTGCAGAAAGAGGACATCAGTTTTGACTTTATTCACAAATTTTTAGACTCAAGGTTAAGTTTAAAATCATCAAATTCCCAGCAGAAACAAATTGGGAGTAGCCTTTTATTAGACATAGTACAAACCATATTTTTTGAAGGATAGAATAATGGAATAGATGTGTGTTGACTGAAAAAATTGTGAAAGGAAGATAAGATCTATCCCCAGCTGACACCTTCACAGCCAGAAGGGTGTTCATAAAGGCGTCTGTATTGGTAATAGATAAAGGCTGTAAAACTGAAATAGAAATGCTACACTTTGATTCCATCTGCTCCGAATCACTATTCAAGCTTGTGGTTATATTGATGTGTCTGTAGTAGATCAAATTTTAATCATCATAAACCATATATTAATACCGATATGTCATAAGAAGTGTTCATCTATCAGAAGACTAGCCTATTTAAAGTGCAGGCCAAACAAGGAAATTCTAGAAAAAGCTTGTTGACTTTTACTATCATCTTGTTACTCGACTTTGTCTGCTTCCTGGTGGGATGAGAGGACTCTCTCAGTGAGGAAGGACAAAGAAATCAGCAGCATAATCTAATTGAAATTTCAGTATTAGACATTCCAGTTAGTAGGTAAGGAATAAATGTCAATAATGTCATTTTATGGAGTATCTATAAAAATAAAAAACAATAACAATTCGTCAGAATCCATATTATTGTTTTCCCTTTATTAAGGGAGAAACTGTAAACGTAAGTACACAAGATAAGAATTTCAAGAATAATAACTTAGTATGTTAGTATGGTCTTTTCCTAAATTCTCACCAGATATTTTATTCACTTGTTCTAATTCCAATTTGCCGGACTTTTAACATGATAAAAACATAATAACCAATCCTCCTACTTTAATCCAACAAGCTAGATGGATTGACCCCATTACCCAGGTGCAGAACATTATTTGGTACAATTCAACAAGGACTCAATTCAAAAAATGCAATTAAAAAAAAAAGATCAAGGCCAACTGCAAATAATCTCAATGTTTATAAGACATGAAAATAATGTTAAGGTATGGCCTTTGCAAAGCAATGCTTTGAACTGCTTATCATCTTGCCTTATAGGGCTGGTGAATCACATAGTTCCTGACAAATGCCAGCATTTCCTTCAAAAGTGGCTTCATCTGTATGTAGCCCATGTATATAAGTTAGTTCATTTACTTATCTACTGTATGTTATTGGTTTTAGAGATGGTGATCAATTCTTGTAATACTTCAATACAGTGATTGGAAAGGATTGGTACTTCCTCTTTGGGCTTCATCTGCTAACCCATGTGGATGCATCTGGTGAGACTGGAACCAACAAAGCCCACTAGAGTTCTGTAGTACAGGGACAGCCCTTTTAGTGAAATTTTGGAACTGGTGAATGAGGTAAAGTCAGTTACAGGACTAGCTTTTGTCAATAGTACACTCTAGGAATGTAAGATAGTTAGGCAAAGCTAGGAGGAACAGGTTATGTTCCAGCAAGGACTTATAGATGGACATATGTCTTCCTTTGGCTCTGCTAGCCTAAAGTGGAGAGACCACAGTACTGAAAAGGGATTTAGGTTATATTCACTCTCTGAACAGTTTCTGCTATTGGGAATGCAGACCACTATTGCTAGAAAACCTGAAGGTGAACTTTTAAACCCCCTTTTCTGTGGTGTCACAGAACTCTGCTCTACCTAAGACTATCTGACAACATCTACTACAATACTACAGTACCTCATGCACTTTGTGAGTATTACACACAAGGATTGTCTTGGACAATAAAAACAGTTATGTTTTGTTTGAAAATCTTCTGGCATCCTATATTATTATTTCTACGCAGCAATAGAGAGATGCAGTCACACAACACCCTCTCCCTTCCTCTTACACTTAACAAGATCCCTTCAAGGTAAGACAGTCCCGTGTGACCCATGCACCACTGTTCATGTGTAAGGAGTATCATTTACCTCTCTGTCAGTCATAGTTCACAATTAGAATGACACCATACCCTTAACAAATCAGACAGATAGGAGCTGTTATTAAGAAGCAGTATTTTATGTATTTGTGCTCACTGTGGGATGAGATCTGATCATAGGCCAAATATTCATGGCCCACTGCTGTGCTTCAGCCTAATTCTGCTAAGGATGTGAACAGTATACTGTAGGCATGGTTTATGTTATCGTATGGTAGTTTTGAAAAATCATCCCTTTTTCTATTAGTATGGTTATTTATTTAGCATACAGTATTAAAGCAGATGGATTTGGAGGATATAACCAGTGATTCTTGAAAGGCTAGCTGAGGGTGCTGGAATGGCTGACGAATGTTGTCTGTTATTGTTGCAGAAAGAAGATTTAGCATTGGCTTTTGTGCCACTCCTCTGGTTTCTACCAGTGCAATATTTCTCACGTTGTGCATCAGGGTTTTACATATGACAAACCACCCTGTTTAATCACTGATGTGGCAGAAGCACTTGCCCAGTCGCTGCATGAACAATGGAAATCACATGTAAACTAAATTCTCCAAAGCTCTCTGAATCTAAGCCATACTGCTTTCAATGAAAATGTTCAATGTTAAATGTTCACTGCTGGCTGGGGCTCCTGCTACTGTATGTGACAATGGATGACAGGGAAGGTGAGATTTTAATAAGTTACATTTTTACAGAAAAATTTTGGCTTGTTTGCCATTGAATGGCATTCTGATTGTTGGGCAAATGCCTATATGTTGGCTGCTTGTACCATCAAAAACTGACATGCAGAGGAAACTGGCCATTAGTCTGGGGAGCTTTATTATTCTTGAGCTAATCGTGTTTTTATTTAAAGCAGAACTGATCCAAAATACTGCAGCTGATCTATAATATAATTTTATACATTAAAATAACAACAAATCTGCTTTATAAATTTATTTTAAGGCTAAGATACCAATGCAGTAGGTATCTCAAATGCTTTTAATACCCCTCCCCCACTAAATATTTTCTATATTTTCTAAACTATCTTCCCAATATTAATTGTACTATAACTGTGATAAAATTAATTCTGACATGCATTTTCCAAATGAATTAAGTTTATCTTCACCCATCCTAAGCAGATATACCTTGGGAAAAGTCTGAAAACATAAGACATTAGACAATAAGGAAAAAATTGAGTACTATTACTATAAGATCCACATTTTTAGTAGAAAAAAAACAAAACATTTTCAAGATGTATTGTACTCCAAGGCTTCAAAAAGTCTGAATCCAAAAATACTCCATGTTCAACCTGTTAAGGGGCCATAGAAGTCAATGGCAGAGATCATATTTGCACTTTGAAAATGTCCGCGCTGGGTTTTGTACAATAATCTGAACATTTCACACTTTTCAGCTGATTGAAAAAAATTCAGCAGTTTTTAAATGACAATTCGAAAAAGTTGTGGGTTTTGTCGAATCAATTTTTAGTTTTTTTTAATGATAGATAAGATTAAATCTTCTCCCTGGTTTTCACTCTCCATGGCTGTACTGCTAAACAATAAAAGTATGTGTATGCAGATTCCCCTGGGAGCCTACCAGACTTGGATGGATTCTGTTGTCAAGCTAATCTTGGTCACTACTACCCTGGCCTTGAGGGCAGAGCCACATGCTTGGCTGTAAGAACAGTTCTTTGTTTTTCTGTTCTCAAGCTAGTTTTGGTCACTACTACCCTGACCTTGAAGGCAGAGACGCCTGCTCGGTTGAAAGAGCAATTATTTGCTTTTCTGTGCTGAACTTTCTCTATATGTCTCACTGGTAACTCCCTTTTTACCCCTGTACATTATCATGTAATTTGTTCTCAAGTCTACACAACTCTGTGATTCCTTTGTTTGCAGTTCTGACTTTTTGTGAGTTAAGACTCCATGGAGCTAATGTCAAACTTTGTCTATCATCTCAAGAGGCCCCAGGTTCCTAAAATTCCATGACATTACCCTTTTGTAGGTAAAGAAAGAAGATCATTTTATGATTACAAATCCGAACAATGGCATTTAATAGTCTAGAAGGACTTTTTATCTAAAAGATCCCCCCATAAAATGCTAAATGTTTTGTACACATAGGAACTATTGATCAAACTACTGCCTCCTTTAGTACAGATTTATTTAACTTATTTGTTTAGACTTGTTTTCCTTTGTTTAAAATAATGCAATATTGTACAAGACATCTGTACCTAACAAATAGTAAATAGCTTCAAAGAAAATATTTTTTGTGTATCACAAAGAGTAACTGTCAACATAGTGCTTCCATCTGATTTCATAGTCTTTTTCTCCATTGAAAATTACATCTGGCGACATGTTTTATAAATAAATAATCTGTGAATTAATGAATGCTGCAAAGCTGATATTGTACTTTCAGGATTGAGATGTTAATGCTTTAAGCTTCTGCCTTGCGGTTATTGAGTTGCCCTGCAACTGAATCTTTTTCAGCTTCCATGCTTTTTCATATCTTAATAAGGAACCCAGGGGTTAATACATTTAATCTAGTCTTGATTTTACATTGTGAGACAACATCATGTATGATGAAATAGAAAACAAAAGCTGTATTATGTAAAGGACGTATACATTTTAATAATGTAATATTGCAAACATTTTTGAAAAATCCTTAACATCTAGAAATAGATGTCAGTATTTCCTAGGGACATTGGAAAGTTGGCATTGCAAAAACTTGTTTTTTAGCATTATGTGTATCCCTATAAAATGTCAAGTCCAGACATAACATTAAAAGGCATAGGATTATTTCCACCTAACCATCACTATTATATTGAACACACTGTTTTTCAACACCACAGATTTCCCATCACAATCCCATAGCTTGTCTAAACTAAACCAAATTGCAGAACCCTGTAATGGAATTGCTTCTATTTGCTGAAATCCACTTTAAGTAAAGGGTAAAGTAGCAAAGTTTAAAGTATAATTTAAATAACAGCCACATGGGCATTCAATTTAAAAAGTGATTGGCCAAGTATTGGAGCCCCTCCAAGTGAAGACACTAACTATGAGTAAGAACCCTACTGGTACTGGCACTGTCAGGTGGTTTACAATTATTGGTATAAAAATGAAAGAAATAGAACAGGGTGAGTAGTGCCAGGAGCCTGAGGTAAAAGGCCCTGAAAGTATATTGCTGGGGTAGTAGTATACTTCATAGGAAGCCGGCGTAAAGGGTGTTATCAATGATGCTTAGCCAGTCAAGGACTCATTCTTGTGATTGGTCCACAAAAAAGGTGGATAGAAAGTTAGTCTTCTTGACTTTTTTCATCGTTGCAGGGACTCAAATGTCTAGATTCATGGGATAAGAGAATCCCTTATAGTCCACCTTGGAGGAATCTGTACACTGTGATTGGAACCCATGTATGAATATTACCATGTACTACCATGTGTGAATACTAGCTGTATTTAATGGTGAAGAGCTTGATTCTCCCATGGCATCTGTACCTTCCAAGAAATTTCCTCAAGCATTGAAATGGTCACTTTTATTATGGTAACATTAAATCCTACTGTTTCTTTGCAGAGTAAACCATTAAGTGTACTCACTGAGATAAGAAAAATCTTAGAAAACAACCTCATAGCATATGTAATGATTCATGAAATAAATGTAATATAGAAATTTTTATAAATATTTTCAGGTCTATAAATGTAAACTCCTAATAGCTATACATATACAGACAAGAATTTGCATCCCAATATTAAAACCTTTCTAGCTGAGACTTCCAGCATGAAAAAAATCTAATGGAAACAAAATGCAGAAATTCCAACAGTGATTACATACGCTCAAAAATAATAGACAGTTTATGAGAAAGAAAATGAACAATCTTCCCATAATGAAAAATTAGTTTATAGGAAATGATTTATCAGTTGATTTGCCAAAGCCTAAAGACACATTCATATCTCACATAATAGACAATTATCAGTGGCAGATGTCACTGTGCTCCTTGCATTATCTGCAAGGAAACATTATGCAAAAATGGAGAATTAAATATTAAGTGCAATTTTTGGAAGTATAACAAGGCAACAGTAGGCCACAAATTGAGCTCCTGGGAACCATCACTAAAGAAGAAAAATAGAGAGAAAGAGATTTTGGCCAAGGAGGAATAAAGTGACCTTGATGAACTGAGCTAAAGCTCTAAAATTAAAACATGACTGCCATAGCCATTCTAATAAAATTCAGAACTCAAGAGAAGGTATCAGACAAAATCATAAGCTCAGTTAAGATGCAGCCTAAGCCAGATAGAAATGGAAGCATGGTACAGCATAGATGTTACAGGGACATTAATATACACAAGTAGGTTCCAAAAATTCCTCAGCAAAGCATGCTGTGTTTATTATTACTAAAGTTATACTGTAGAGGGAAGCTTGTTTATCTTCATACTTTTTATCAGTGGAAGCAACATGAGAGCTCTTTAGAGGTAACCTCATCCACAGACTCAACACTCATACTCATGAGCATGAATAATACTGCTATAAATATGCTGTAAATATACAGAATTGCAGCCAGTTTTCCTACCGGTGTGGCAATGTATGATCCAGCTGCAGTAGTCTGTTGGCAAAAATTGTTTATTTGCTTGATTAGATCTAAGGGCAATGGCACACTGGGTGATTTAGGGTGTACTGTCACCAGGGCAATTTTGAGATTGTACAGTCAAGAAAAAGTTTGGGAATCCCTCTCGGCCTGCATCATAATTTTCCAA
>CM044432.1:4728880-4741875 GCA_024363595.1 Xenopus borealis | reverse complement strand
ATAAATCTTCTGCACAGCTGGTGGGCACATACAGTACCAGGTTTAAGAAAGAAAAGCAATTAGCTTCGTAGTTGAGTCTGTGAGTCTGACCAAAAATATTTGTTCCACTAACTGTCTCCACCAGAGCCACTTTGCCTAATGACAGAAGGCGACATCCAGAATTTATCCTCATGATCTCATTGAGCCGAAAGTTTATGAAATGTGTTTACTGCCTTTTATCTTACTTTAATAAAATGCATCTGACATGAAATTTCTGGAGAGCAAGAAAGACAAATGAGGGAATGGTATCTCGTATCCCCTGGACGTCTGTTTTTATGGTGAGCATTTCTGAGCACAACACTTTTGTTTAGACGCGACAAAAGAAACATTTATTCTCTCAGGTCACATTCCAATTATTTTTGTTATATAAAATGTCAGCTACCATTTATTTCTGGTAGGATGTGAAAATACAGATCTGCAGAAAATATGCTAAGTAAAATAAATATAGAAAAGGGTGTACATATTATATGTAGAGTAGCGCATTGAGCTTCTGAGCTGAAGGAAAAATTATAATTAAAAAAATAGTGGCTTATAAAATTATAGGTATGGGTATTTTATGTGTATACAAACAGATGAACACCTATTAGGCACATGCAATTGCCATTCCTATCATGGAACTCAGTGAATTAATTTATAAAGGGATACTGTGATGGGAAAACATGTTTTTTTTTCAAAATGCATCAGTTAATAGTGCTGCTTCAGCATACTGCTGAACTGAAATCTGTTTTATCAAAAGAGCAAACTGTTTTTTTTATATTTAATTTGACATATCTGACATAGGACTAGACACATTTTCAGTTCCCCAAGTACCCCCAGTCATGTGACTTGTGTAGTCTGATAAACATCAACCACTCTTTTCTGCTCCACTGCAAGTTGGAGTGATAGCACTCCACCCTTCTTCTCCTCAGCAACCTCACAACAGAACAATGGCAAGGTAAGCAGATAACAGCTCCCTGCTAGCTTTAAGAACAGCATTCAATAGCAAAAATCCATGCCCCACTGCAACTCCTTCAGTTACATTGAATAGGAGAAACAGCATGTCAGAAAGCAGTTCCATCATGCAGCACTGAAAGTATATGACCAGGCAAAATTACCTGAAATGGCACCTACACACCAATATTACAACTGAAAAAAATACACTTGTTAGGAATTAAATTTTATATGGTAGAGGGAATTATTTGCAATGTAAACAGTGTAATTAAAACTACACCATAAACATTATGACAGATCACTTTAAACTTTCTGAAAACGTAATTGCAAAAAATCTCAATCACTGGAATTAAAATTAAAAAAAAAGAAAATCTAACCTAAACCTAAACGTTCAGTCATCTTACTAAAAAAAACCAAAGAAATTCCATGCAGTTTGCAAATTAAAAACAAATTGAACATTTTTTAGATGCCAAATTTGAATAAATTATTTTGATTGTATATAATACATTTTGAAAGTTCTTGCAAAAAAAACCCCCAAAAAATGTAAAATTTTTTTAAGGGGCTGATTTACTAAGGCTCGAATTTCTAAGTGGAAAATACTTTGAAATTCGACCATCAAATTGAAATACTTCGGCTTCAAATATCAAAGTCGAAGTATTTTTCAACAAATCTGACTATCCGGTGTTCGTACGCTAAAATCGTTCGAACTGATCGATTCGAACGATTTTAGCATACGATCGAACAATTTTACTTCAACTAAAAAACTTAGAAAAATGCTCTAGAAGGTCCCCATAGGCTAACATAGGACTTTGGCAGGTTTAATATGTATTGTAAGTATTGAAGTCAAAGTTTTTTTTAAAGAAACAGTACTTTGATTATCAAATGGTTAAAATTTTGAAAGATTTTTACTTTGAATCGAAGTCAAAGTCATAGTAACCTATTCGATGGTCGAAGTATCCAAAAAATTACTTTGAATTTAGAATTTTTTTACTTTGAAAATTCCCTCGATTTTACTTCGACCCTTAGTAAATCAGCCCCTAGGTGTTGGTAGTGAATTTCTCGAATTAAGATTGCAAAATTTATAATATTGATATTTGCTGCTATTTGACTTATGACAATCTTAAAATTTACCAGTCTAAGAGGACCAAGATGTGTATACCTAAGGCACACAATAAGAAATAACTCTACTCTGCACATTTTATAGAAATGGGTTAAAATTGATTAAGAAGGATGACAGCTCAAACCCACGTCTAATTATAGAGGCATATGTTACAGAGTTAAGGTTGGTGAAAGGTTCTTGATACACTCTGCTTAGGAAACCACACTGGCAGATTGTAATTTGATAACTTGACAACCTATTTATCAGTCCTCTCTGGCCAGAGGAGTGATTCACTGATATACAGTAAAAGGCTCTCAATATTGTATATACAGTACGAACATCAACTATTGGTCAAACTGCAAAGTACAAAAATGTGGTCATGTTTTTGAAGATTCTCCCTGCTTTGTACACTTAAATACTACAGGTCTCTGTATTCCTTTTTGGAGTGAATACATGAATACATGAATACAGCTCTGCTTACATTAGGAAGCACTTTATTTGCAACAGAACAAAGAGGTGCAGTTTTGCTCCTCTTTATTGCTCTTGCATTTCGGTTCAGAGTATTTTTAAAAGGGAAGTTTAGGAGTTTAGCAGACACTCCAGTTACCTCTTTTTTATTTATAAGTATTTTAGGAAAAACCACTTAGTGACTGTGCTTGGGAATCCTTCTTTCTAGTTAATGCCCAAAAGTTGTTATTGGAAGTGGATTCTAGTTCTACCCATTAAACATTGTGGATAAAATAACTAAACAACGCTACAGCAGGAGCCCAACTCTAGTGAAAAATACTAAATATTCCATGCGCTTGTTACATGTTTTATAACAAACATGTCATACCTCATCGTAATAAGCAGAAGCCAATTAATTATCAAGCAGACTTTTTGGCATCATGTACTCTGATTGCCTCCAGACATTTCTAATAGCACTTTGCAAAACATTGCCCCCTGCCATATCAAATAGCAATTAAGTGCACTTATTTGGCTGTTTAACATGCAGGCTGTGTAAATAGCAGCATCTGACTTATGAGGCAAGGAAGTCGTGGCAAACGAACAATTCATTTACAAAAGCTACAGTATGCGCTGCCATTTATTTTCCCATGGTGCTGCACTGACTTAAGGTGTAAAGTGTTGGGATTAGATATTGATCAGGTGACAGCACGAGATGCATTTGCAGCCTTAACTGCTTCAAATTTACATATTTTCTTAAAGAATGGGATAAAGTCTAACTGCATGGAAAAGACTGCCAATGTGAAAAATGTTTGTTTTTCGTCATTCATTCTCTTGCTAAAAAATGCAGCACTTTTATGTATTTGTTTTATAACGTTAAAAGCATAATTGTAAATTCTTAGAAGCAGCCATGGCAGGGGTGTGGCTTGAGCAAACCAAGGATGTGACTGGTGGTGAAGCAGCATGGCCCGATACGCCATTTAGGATTGGGCATTTCTGCATCATGTTAGACAATTATTTTCACAAAAAAATGAATTGACATTTTTAGGAAGCAAAATATTCCTTACTATTCTTACTCCACCTTGGAGAACCATAATGGCAGTCACATAATAAGCTACTGCAGAAAAAACATATGAAAACTATTATTACAAAAAGTCTATCGTTAATTCATATTGATATGTTCTCCTTAGTTCTTAGTCATAGACAGTTAGGTATCTACAATGCAACACTAAAGAACATCAGTCGCAAATGAGAGATGTTTTACTTAAGTTGGACTTGTGGAATTTTCCTAAATTGGTTCTGGAACAGCTTATTCCAAAGCCTGTCTATTCTTGTCATGCTTTATCCTCTCCCCCAAATGAAGGATCAGGGTGGTTTACCAGGGACCTTCCTGAGTTTGTCAAGATGTCTGGACACTTTTCACATGTATGTAGTTTACCATAAGGCAGTGATCCCCAACCAGTAGCTCGTGAGTAACATGTTGCTCTCCAACCCCTTGGATGTTGCTCCCAGTGGCCTCAAAGCAGGAGCTTATTTTTGAAATACTGGCTTAGAGGCAAGTTTTGGTTGTATAAAAAACAGATGTCCTGCCAAACATTCTCTCCTGTAGGCTGCCAGTCCATATAGGGGTTACCAAAAAGCCAATTCTTATTTGACATCCCCATGGACTTTTTCATGCTTGTGTTGCTCTCCAACTCTTTTTTACATTTAAATGTGGCTCACGAGCAAAAAAGGTTGGGGGCCCCTGCCTTAAGGAAACCATAACATTCTGTCTTACACAGATATTCCTAAAGGTTTTCTTATTAGGTTAAGTACAACGTGAGTCATTCCAGTCCCACCAACTTACAGTAACTAAGTTGCTGTACTAGCCACTGTCAGTAATCTCTGTGGCATCACCACAAATATTAACCTTCCTCACATTTAAGAAGGGCTGTTAATAGTATAAATCTAAAACAACCCTAAATGGACTTCCGAAAAGGACAGTGGATGCAGCTTTACAAGCTTAGACAGCTATGAGTTCAAGAATATACAGAAGTGAACATTCTAAATCTGATCTTATTTGACTTCCATAAACATCTGCATGTATTCTCTATACGGTATCTCTAACTTTAACAGGTATTGATGTTCTGACCCCTTCAAGTGCAGGGTACTTACACAGTTTGGAAACCACTATTCTCTACTTTTAACAGTTAACTAATGCCCTCAGAGCCCAAGTTCCCAACTCCATCACAACCAATAGTTCCAAATGAACTTCCACTTCTACTTGCTCTTGAAAAATAGAGCTGGGCAGTTGGGTTGGTTTTGGCCATGTTTGAGTGTGTCACTTCCATTAACAGGTTGCATTACAGTGATCAGAAAAGTGGAGCAGGTACTCTGGTCCAAGAACAAGGGTCAACATTTTACTTGAGCTTGGGAACAGAAGTGCAACCAGAAATGGTGACCACCAACCCATTTTGCACAGCTATTCTGTTTGTGGACAGGTGGTTGAAGGGGAAGTTATGTGGCTAGGGATGTGATGTGATTGGGGTTGACAGTTTCAATTTCATGGGGTATTAAGTTTTCCTTTAAGCTATCATTATATTGCTTGACTAAGGGATGAAACCCACTCAAAAACAGTGACAGTTTACAAATTTCACAAGGATATTGCCCTATTTAGAAGCAAATAACACACATGGATACACTCTAAATATAATTTTTATAAACACACCAACATTAGCTTTTAATGGGTAGAAAGAGAATTTGCCCAGTATCACAGTGCATAGTTCAAAGAGGTCTCTAAAGAAAAACTCTTTGCAGACCTTCAAGCAGTTTGGCTACTCCTTGTTTGTATATTCCCAGACACACTGCAGACACACACATGCAGACACATTCCTGATATCTCTGTTTCCTGCAGCAGCTGTTCTGTTCCTTTCTGCCCAATGAAGCTTCTACAAGTACCTCTCTGATTAGAATTTAAAGCTCCGTGGCAGACTTTCTGGTAATTAATGAAAACATTTAGTGTGTGAATCCATAATTATAAGTCTTTTCACCACATACCAAGAACGATAGCCTGAGGTGCCCTCTTTTCTATAATTACGGCGCACGTCAGTAGATTTTGTTAGGATTTAATGGTGTTTTTTTTTTTTTTTTTTTTTTTTTATTGGAATGTTGCTAGCATGGCCTTAAGATAAAATAGAAATGGATATTCGTAAGAAGCACAACAGGTAATTCAGAATAGCAAGATTAAAATATGGGATTTTATTACTGGAACTATCCACTGAAACAGTTATCTGCAACCTGTGGCTCTACAAGCTGTTGCTATATTTTTAACTCTCAGAATTGAGAAACAGACTGAGCATAGGGTATGCTACATATAAAGACCCAATTAGCTACAAACAAGGTTACAAATACAGGGAAAACATAACTGTATCTGTTATATTTAGCCACAGTTCCAAAAATATGTATGGAATCAAGTACTTTTTAATCCCCCCCCCATACTTCGTCAAAAACTTTAATTTGAACTATATGGACCATTTTTAATGGTCCCCCAAGTGATTATGGTGACTTATTCATTACCAGCTCTGGGTACCACCAGGTGCTTTCTGTTTGTCCCCTCCTACAGAGCATGCACAGTACTGTGAAAAAAGTTCTGTACTATGCCTGCACCCACCCACATTGAAAGAGGATGCCCAGAGGCAGGACTGGCCCACTGAGAAAAATTCATGGTAGACCGAGGTGTCTCTGGGCTCTCCTGCTCACCCAGTCATTTGTATTCCATGATCATTGTATCCAACCCTATCTGGATTAGAACTGGTGACCTGTTGTCTTCTGTGTAGCCTACTTGCCACTGCTTTATCTGAGTTTATCCTATAGTTTCCAGGCAGGCAATTTGAATTCACCTGTAGTCAAGTTGGTCACAGGTAATTAGAGTTTGCCATCAGCGTGGCTTTAAACACCCATAATCTGCACTCATACATTGCCCATTGTAAGTCAAGTTTGCTTGTTCCTTGGTGCTGATTTCTGTTCCTGCTTTTGAATCCTGTTCCTTGTGATTTCCTGGTTCTGACCCCGGTCTGCTCCTGACCTTGCATTTGTCTTATGGTTCAGTGGTTGTTTTTCTGGTACTGACCTGGCCTGCCTGACTGCAATAATTCAGTTTATGCTGACTCCTTTACTGCTGTACGTTTGGCTCCCTTGCTTGCTCCTGTGGAAGTTGTTGGATTCTCATGAGGTAAGATCTTGTGGCACCCAAGTAGCTGAGAGCTAGGCCCGAGTCCAAAGGTGGCTGTTATAGGCAGAATCTAGGCACGCCTAGATTAGAATCCAGTGACAACCCCTGGGGTTTGGGTTCATCATACATGACACCCATTTCTATATGACAATACAAAGAAGAAATATAAGGAATAATAGATGAAAATTTAACCATATTTTGTACTATGTTAAGATAAAATAGGCCATGCTGCGATATTTACAATAGGTCAAGGGTTACACTTTACTCTAACATGCAAGGCAGAGCCTTCCCTATGTGGAAATTATGAAGGAAATGTGCAAATGAACTACATCTCACATATGCTACTGAGCACAATAAAAAATAATAAATAAAGAACGCCAGGAGGTTCTTGCAGCAATCAAACAGAACATAATTTTTTTTTAACAAAAATAAGGAACTGCAGGGTTTTACTTAAAATCCATAGAGGGAAGGCATTGGCAGAGGATAAATATGGCAGAACAGCACAGTAAAGACAGTACGTGCTACGCAACAAGTTGGCGCTATAGAAATACATGTTAATAATAATACGTGACTCCATGTTGAAACCGCCCAGGAAGTTTAAGGGGCATCTCTAGATTGGAATGCCAATATCTAGATGTCATAAGGTGGAATGATCAGGGAGAATAAATCTAATCCTGATTTCCTATCCAGCTGTGGTTAATTCACTATAGGCAAACTCAGAGCCTAGGCAAGAGCTACTCCCTACAACAGTCCTTGTAAGAGCACAGGTTGCTCTCTGTTTCACTCTCCTAGAGATTGCTATTAAATTATAATAACCTGTCACTTATTATAATAACATGCCACTGGCTAAACCTCATTCATTGGGTCCCTGCTCTCAGACTTATCATTAGAGGCACTGGTCCCTCTAGGGTAGAAAAGATTTACTGGGCCTTAGTGTATCCAGGCTGCCTGGAACAGATCCAGCTGGGTCAGTGACCAGAAACCAAAGATGATCCACCCTTACCAGGTACTATTTAAAGTGTAGCAAGAAGTTGGCCAGTAGGCCAATAATGAAAATATTTAAATGATATTTCTAGGTACATGGGCATCTGGTCAGCAACTAGATAGAATATGTAACTGTAGGGACTTAAAGCCATAGGGCTTACTGAACGTATAGGTCCCTACAATAATATGTGAGGAGAAGCTATCAAGAGAATAAAGAAAGTAAACTAAGAAAAAAGGAAAAAATTGTTTAAAGAGTGTGCCTTTGGTCTTGTCAAAAGTTTTCATGCAATCACTCTGATACTGCCCAGAGAAGTGCCACAGTGATCAAGAAGTAGGCCCAGGGTAACAGGGAAACCTAATGCTGGGTGTGTCATGGTTCGGGAAGATAGTTAGGATGCCAGTTTGGCATCCTTTCTCTGTATTGTCATTAAAAAAGACACAACTGCATGCAAACACAATGTTTTAGTAAATTTTCTGATTTGTTTCTGTCCCAGTGATTTACAGGGATTCACTAATGAGTTCATTACATGCATGCTTGCCTAGGTTTCTACAATAATGGATACCCATGAGTCAATGGAAACATCTACAGCTCAAAGTTGTTTCCACCTTGACCAAATCTGAACTTTATTGCCAGGAGTAAAACCGCAGCAGACATGCAAACATGATGAATTGCCCAGGGCAGTCCCAGAACAAGCAGGGTCAACTATTATCAAGAGTATAATGGAAAGAGGTGATTGATAGGTTTCTAAGACCCCAGAAAAAAAGCCAATGGAGGAAAAGGATTCAGATATGAAGTAATTAACGAAACATGACAATAGAGAGATCAGTGACACAAATGCAGAGAATGCTGTCCGTGATGTATGGCTCCAACTGTAGAATTCTGTTGTTGAAGGGATCTTTAGTTATTAATAAAGTACTTTAATATGCATCTTGTGAAATTTATACTGAGTGGCTGTAGGCGTCGCATTGATGACAAAAATGTCATATTCACATGTTTGTGAATGTGCTTAGCTGTGTATGTGTTATTCATTCTCATTCTTCTCTTGTAATGCTATTACTTATCTCATACATCCCCAGTGTATCATTAGAATAGTAAGTGTTCTTATATGAACATTAAATGGAAATGGGAATACATCTATAAAGAAGAGCTATTACCATAGACACAAAGCTCATTGGAGTTGCCAGTCATCCATTAACTAGGGCAGGCTTCAATTTATCAACTCTCAAACAGCTAAAGTACTGGGAAATGAGTCAGAAACTGGGGAAAAATTTGAATCAGAAATCAGAGGGCAGCAAGGGCAATGATTCTCAAAATAGAAGGGCATGGCAACATGCGGCTGGGGCTTCCAGGTTTAAAGGGGAAGTTACCCCAATGATGTTACTCACCACATGAAAAAAATGTAGAATATTTTAAAAAAAATTATTTCCAAACATAAACTTTTATTATATGATGTAAAAACTCCAGGATACTTCCATAGCAAACACCTTTACCATCACTCCAGCACAGACTTATTTCCACACCTGCACTTACAATATTTCACGACACACCAGAGGCCTCTTCTTAAACACAGTTCAGCACTTCAGTCTCCGTTCAAACATACAATGGTACATGCAGTGAGGTACACCAGCATTAAACAGTAGGCACACCTTCCCTTTAAGGACCTTGGATCCCACCTAACTGCTAGTGGTCCGGTTTATGCTTCCACCCGTATCCCCAGACTCTCCAATAGTGGCCCGATACCTTTGGGTGATACCCCTCCACTCTTCCAAGTTAGGACTTTTTCCATTCAAGTCCTGGCCTGAAGCCTTGGTGTACTTCCTACCCAGCCCTAAGCTGTCACTGGTTCCCTCACCTACAGAGTGCCATAGGAGTCTAACTCCACTTCCCTCCTTGATGGGGCACAAATTGCCCTTACTAAATATCCTGTAAACTTCAAGTACCTAGTACTCGCTCACTTTGATCTTGCCTATTCTAACCTAGTTCAATAGTTTGTTTGAGTCAGCGCTGAAATCTAGGAAAGATAAGTAGATGCACCAAAACAGGGATCTAAGTGTAGTGGGTTAGTGGTAGCTGTTGTTCCACATTCTCCCCAATTACCACTATGAGGTGTCCAATTACTTCTTAAATCCACCACGTCTTTTACTAAAGGTGGGTACTTACAAACGTGTAGACTTTAAATTCATTCAGCATGTAAAATTGGTCCTGGCATATAAATCAAGTATGGAGCTTTAAAAATCCAGGCTGTTGGAAGATATAGAGCGCAGAAAATAGTGTAAAACCTTTTATTTCTTATGTTTAAAAACAAAATATTCCACTCATTTAGGAGGTAATTACAGAGCACATCAATTTCCAAAAAGGGGTAGTTCAGCGTGTTGTTTTGTAGCTTCGGCTCCGACCCGCGTTGCCTTTAGCTGCCGAAATTTCACTTGGCGCCTGGAGATGATGTCACTGATGCTTGTCTGCCTTGCCTTATGCATTTCGTCGCTTCTGGACTTTGTCAGAAGCTTCGTATGGGCTGGGTGTGTTCCCACTACCTCTTTGAAGGCCTTGGTTGCCATGGGGAAGCATTAATACAAGCCTCGTTTTACCACATGCGTCTCCATGGCAACCACACTACATTTCTACTTCTCTTATCATGTTACTACTATTAAATCAGTTGATTAATTTATATACAATGTCAATAACTATGAAATTAATAATTATAATGAATTTAAAGTCTAAACGTTTGTAAGTACCCACCTAAAGACATGGTGGATTTAAGAAGTAATTGGACACCTCATAGTGGTAATTGGGGAGAATGTGGAACTACAACTACCACTACCCACTACACTTAGATCCCTGTATACGTGCATCTATTTATCTTTCCTAGCTTTCAGCGCCGACTCAAACAAACTATTGAACTTGTGACTACCCACCCGAGGAGAAATGGGAAATTAGAGTTGTATTTAAAGGAAATATACCCAGGACAGCATATATATTTATTCCCTCCTTCTATTCTCCTCCTGTCTAACGATGATGTCTCACTCATCGACCAGCTGTTCTTAGTTCGGTCACACCTCCCATCAAGACTCACTTTGGACAGGGCCCACCTTTTATACCCTTCTGTTTGCTAGAGCTCCCTCTGGTGGTCGGGATGAAAATTACACTTAAATTTTTACTTTAGGAACTCCATTGCCATCTAGTGGCCATTTACATACATTGCATGCATACAACAACTTTTAAAACACACATACAGTTACACAGCATCAAACATTTTGTCATTCAAACAGATAACAATGCAAACACATAATACTCTCATCACTTTACATCCCCTTACAAACATTGTATTTTAGGCAACCACGGGACATAGCAATGTGTGAACCTGACCTGCTTTGCTGAAACTCGCAAAACATTTCCAAAATGCATTGAAATCTATGGGTGAAATGCAATTTTTTTTCACCCATTGAAATTATTGTGCCTATTTAGTAAAACCTCAAATTTTTATGGTCAAGTTTTAAAGGGGAAAACTACAATTTTTAGAGAAAGAAAAATTAATTTTGTGAAATGTATTATTCTCTGAAGCTGCTAATAATTAGAATCTGAAAATACTCCAGCTAAAACCTGTCCAAATAATGTAAAAGTCAGTGGAAGATGATTCCTTTAACAACTGGAACATGTTTTTTGCCTTCATGGTTCTTAAAAGTTTTGGACTTATAATGCTGGTTTCCATTTGATAATCCAAATTATTCTAGTTTCTGGGGCAACAACTTGAAAAAGTTGTAGAAATTGAGTGTCAACTCGAAAAAAGTTGCACGACTTGAACTGACGCATGGTTTTGTCACTACATTTTCCGGCAACAATTTTTTCGAGAATAATTATTGGAATATTAAGGGGATTCAGGTTTCAGAGTTTGATTTCATTTTTTTTATTAAAGTGATAAAAAGTTGAGTTTTAGTAATGATCCTCCTAGATGATGTTTGACTTTTTGAAAAATAAAGTTATATTTTATACAAGGACACTAGCATTATTACTACTAACAGTAGCAAAAACAGCATTGACATTCTTCACATTACTAATGTGAACTGTGAATTTTGTCTTCATCCCTCAGAGTCGAATTTGTGAAAACATGATTGGTTTTCTAGCCAATATAATGTAACAATGTTAACTTCTCAACTACAGTGAGCAAATTCCAATTATAATGTTTAACATACTTTATTATCTATGTAAAGTTAAAGAATGTTCGTTAGTTAAAAGGGTGGTTCACCTTTAAGGTAACTTTTATTATGTTATACAACGGCCAATTCTAAGCCACTTTTCAATTGGTTTTTATTATTTATAGTTTTATAGTTATTTGTCTTTTTCTTCTGTTTCTTTGCAGCTTTCAAATGGGCGTCGCCGTCCCCTTCTAAAAAAACAAATGCTCTGTAAGGCTACAAATGTATTGTTATTGCCACTTTTTATTGCTGATCCTTCTATTCAGACTCTCTCCTATTTATATTCCAGTCTCTTATTCAAATCAGTTCATGGTTGCTAGGGTAATTTTGGCCCTAGTTACCAGATTGCTTAAAATTCAAATTGAAGAGCTGCTGAATAAAAAGCTAAATATCTCAAAAACCACAAATAATAAAAAATGAAAACCAATTGCAAATTGTCTCAGAATATCACTCTCTACATCATACTAAAAGTTATCTCAAAGGTGAACAACCCCTTTAAACACACAAAAATTGCAAATAGTCTAATATCCTATATTTTATCCTGCAGGTCAATAATTTTATTGAATTATTTAAAACATTTTATAGGGTTTTTGTGTACTTGTGCTAATATGGTCTTTTTTCCAAGGACATTTTTCCCTTAGTTTGGATAGTTTATTATTCAGTTCTGCATTTAATTGTGCAAATTAAACTAAAACATCCTCTTGGGGAAATTTCTGAACTCCATGCCAAAAACATATTAATTATTACTTTGTTTCTCTTTAATTTTTCTAATTTCTTGTTTAAATATAAATATGTTTACAAATGACTGCAATATCTGTGCTAATATACAGTAGAGTGAGCCTGTTTCATTTTCTGCAGGGCTATCTTACAGAGTATATAGAACTCATGCTATTTGCCTGTAATCTGAATAATTAGAAATGTATTTATTTTGTTTTCTGTATGTGTCTTCTGGGTTTAAAATCTCATATTGTAAACAGCAAAAAAACAAATAAATACAGACATGGGACCTGTTATCCAGAATGCTTGGGGCCTGGGGTTTTCTGGATAATGGATCTTTCCATTATAGTCTACTAGAAAATCATGCAAGCATTAAAT